>VUQR01009802.1:0-18987 GCA_015108515.1 Hemichromis elongatus | reverse complement strand
CATCAAAAACAAATGCCTAACCCTGACCCTGACCATAACCATAACCTAATAGTAACCCTGACACTAAAATCACATTTTGAGTTTCAAAAATGTCTCCAACTCGTGGGGACTGGGATTTTGGTCCCCACAAAGATGTTAATACTCGTCCACACACCCACACACACACTCACTAATAAATACCATCAATGGCAAAGGTGGGAATCACATGGTATTTTATTTGTGACTGAACAGTGGCATGGGTACAGTGTATGGGGGAAGTCATAGACGTACAAAAGTCCTTTTTTTTTTTCTTTTTCATGACAATTCTTAATTCCATAAATAAAATTTACAAAATATTTTGGGACTATTTCTCATTTTTCTTACACAAGCAGGGGTACAGTTATCATTTGTTTTTGTAAGTCTAGCAGTTAATAGTGATATCTCTATTGTTCATGTTATATAAAGTTGCCCGTCTTTTCAACCATCTAACTTCAGTGGAGCAGACCTACAGTATGCCTAAGTGCTTTGTCACAACAATGGCCTGCTTACTGTATACACCGACAAATGAAAAAGAAGAATGATTAGACGATAAAAATTAACCCGATAAGGCATCGAAATGCTATCGACCGTCTCCGGGCTTGGCGCGATTAAGCCGCGTCAGTGCAGAAGGAGTTGATTCTGCTCGCCCATTAAACCAGAGATACGGTTAGATGACAGGCAAAGTGTAAACAACGTGACCTCAATTGGAAATGTCAAATATCTAAAAAGCAAAGCGTCCTATCACTACAACAAAAAAGAAAAAGCGGTTGTTGTTTCGGCCCCTTCGCTCATTTCACTTTTCAAGTTCAAAATGAGCAAAAACTGGCTCCAGTAGGTTTTTTTTCCTTTTATTTTTAATGACAATGTAACACAGATTCACAGTTCATTTCTCACTAACTGAACAGAAGACAGTTTTTTTAAAATTAAAAAAGAAAAGAAATAAAAAACGTCTGCAAAGGCGAAACAAAAGTCCAGATGTCAAAAAAAAAAGAAAAAAAAAAAAAATGAAATAATTTTTCTTTTCTTTTTTTTTAATTTGTTGCAGGCCTAGAAGGAAGCTGCGGGGAACAGTTCTGCTCACAGCCGAGTCCACTGAACCCACGTTAGGTCTGTTCATGCAAACGGCCGAGTCGGTGGAGCGACCTATGAGAACATTTGGCAAATCTTCCTGCTGTGCACAGTGTTTGCTGGTGGCAGCTGACAAACTTGAAGGTCAACCGCATCCAGTAGGACGCTGCTCCTCTCTCTTCCAAAAAATAATTTGCATCATCAGTGTAACCATGTTGTTTTTTTATTCCTTTTGTCTTTGAGTTTTTAGATCCTTGCAGATATAAACTCATTAATCCAGAACAGAAGGACGCAATCACCTCCTGTTGTCAGTTTCGGTCAAAGGTAAAAGGTCACTTCCTGGTTGAAAGGTCAATTGATTGGACGATGAAGCCAAAGTCTTTAGTACAGTACAGTACAGTACAGTAAGCGGCCTCTGGAGGAAAGCAGATCCTATAGGATAGCCAGCAATTACATAACTGCCAAAATATCCTTTAAAGGTTGAAAAAAACCCAGCAGTTTTTGTTTCAGGCTGTGAGATGCTGCTGCTCACAGTCGCTCATCTCTCTTTTCTTCTTTTTCTCGTGAGCTCATGTTTAGGCCTTCAGAGCTTCCATCACCCTAGAAGATAAACAGCAATAGTTTGAAAATCACTTAACCGCACTAGTGCTGTTACAATTTTGGTCACCAGGTGGCAACATTGTGCCTTCCTTATTTCTGGGACGACTCACAGAGCTGCAGGACAGAAACAGTGAATTTAAACTAAGGCCCTTTTTCAACTGGCCACTCATTCACACGGAAAAAGGAGATATACTGACAGGTGAAAATACAAGGATAATAAAAGAGACGGCGACAGGGAAGATGAGGATGAAAGGAGAAGGGAGAGAGGACCCAAATGCAACAATGTGAAGACAGCTGATATTTAACTGAGAAAATCAGAAAAAGAAGGAAACCATGAAATACCCACTCACTGTCTGATGTTCTCTAGCTGTCTTCCTGTGGACATGTCTGATCCTGTGGAGGATCAGCAGCTTCGCTGGGCACAACGGCAGAGCCCTGAGAGAGAAAACACAATAAAATTTCTCCTTTAGACGTGACGTGTTTGTCAAGATCAGGCGCTCCTCAGCTTGTTAAAGCTCCTACATTTCCTAAGAAAAACAGGAAAACATTTAGGAAGGTGACATCGAGTTTAATTGCCTTGAAATTTTGCCTTATTATACATGATCTAATCAAAGCACTTAAATCATTTTTGACCTTTCATGTTTAATTGACTTGACATTTTTCCAGAAAAAAGGTTAAACTCGAATTTGGCCGTAATCATCATGACATTCTAATCCGCGTAATTACATGTTACATAATTGAGAACAGGTCACCCATGTGGCAGTAATGGATTGTAGCATCATGCTAGTCAGCTGTTCTATGAAAAATCTATGAATCTAAATGACTGACATGACCCCCAAAGGGGCCGTCCTCACCGATTGTTCCTCTTTAGTGTTGGTGGAGTTGCCCTCGGGGTCAACGGGGGAGTGATCTGTGGGTGGGTCACTGCCTTGGGAAGGGGGGCAGTCTGAAGATGAGCTCTGCTGTGGGGCTGGAGTGGATGCTAAGGAAAAGAACATAATCATAAAGTTGAAAGGAAAATATTCACAGAACACGGTAAAAACACTTATAGATGGATTTTGTGCTGATCTGCTCTGAGAGTAGTCTGGCACCATAGCTGGTAGCACGGATATGCTTATAGGGAAGCAGTAAGGTTAAAACTATGACCTTTGCTGCTCGTCATCACCTATCCTTTTTATCTAATGTACCTGACATTCTATAAAACAAAGGACAACCCTTTATTTTCTTAAGGTTAACAGAATCTTTTGGTCAAAGCTGTACAGACACAAGGTAAGATATACAGACACACTAGTAGTTTTGTGGGATTATGTAATCTACATAATATTGAGGTAAATGCTAATGTCTGCAAGCTAATATGCTTTTTGATAGCAGGTGTACAGTAATGTTAGTGTGCTAACATTTGCTAATTCGTCCAGTTGCTAATTGCTAATTAATTAACTAATTAAGTAGCTAATTGCTAATTAGCCTGGGTATTGATTTGTACAACAGAGAATATAAAACATGAACAAGTGTTAGGGAAATTTTGGTCATACTGCATTACAAAATGTACAATTATCTGTCGTATTTTCACTGATTAACCACTTGTGATTGACAAGTCCTTAGATGATGTTAGCCAAGTCATCACAGCCAGTTTGTTTTACATCAAAGTAGATAAAGACTGTATTGAAAAGATGAATGACAAATAATCACTTCAAATGCTAGTATGGAGTGTTTAACGTAGCAGAAATGTTATTTTGTTGATTGTGGTCTTTTTCATGGTAGATACATCCATCTTTTTTATACAGTCTATCTATAGTTTTTGATACTTGAAGTGAATAACCATGTCAGAAAAATTACATGTATAAAAAACTATTTGTATGTAACTTGTTCTAGGACAGTACATACATTATACAGTACATATATTATAGTTGTTAATATAATATATATAACTAAAAAAATTCACACTCCTTGTGGATTTAGAAAATACAACCCAGTCATTCTTTAGGGATGAATATTTGCACAGAACTAAATCACACATTTGTAAGCCCAGTGTTGTCCTCTAATGGAAATGGGGATTGGAAAAGACAAAAGGACCAAAAAGAATGATAAAAACGTGTTTAGGAGTTTTCAAAAATGTGTTAAGCTAGTCATATAAAGTGGCACACATATTGGTTTAATAATAAAAACACTTACGAGACTCGGTAGACGGTGAAGTCGATGTACCTGGGCTCAGAGTCATCCTAGAGAGATCAAGGTCACTACAGCTACCTTCTTCTTCCTGGGTCGCAGCAGCTGGAGGTGGCAGCAGCTGACTGCATGCCAGTGTGTCCGGTACACTCATTAGGGCCGGGGTGCCGCACCTGCTCACCCCTGCTGATACGGCACCAGGTTCTACTGATATAGCTGCTCCCGATGTAGAAGGACCCTCCCCTGCGTCTGAGTCGAGACCTTCTTTACCCAGGCTGAGCTGCTTCTGGAGCAGGGTGGGGTCGGCTGTATGCTGGGGGCTGGTGATGGCCGAGGACGGGGCTGATAGGTCGCAGGCCTGGGGGCACATGGTGGTTATGGGAACTAAGCCCTGGAGCATAGCGGCCGGGATGGCGTGGCCCCCAACGCCCACTGTCTGGGTCGGCATGTAGGCTGCCATAGCTGCCCACTGCTGCTGTGTAGCAGGGAAAATGTTGGCCTGGCTCCAGATGACCGGCTGACCACTGGGGAGAACCTGAGCCACCTGCAAAGGCGCCTGCACAGGGAAGGCCAGAGTCTGAGCCTGGGCAGGAAATGGCTGCTGAGCCCACTGTGCTGCCTGCACAGGGCCCATGGTCATATAACCTGAAACAGGACCAAGAGTGACGCAGAAAAGGAAAGGAAACGATTAAAGGTCTCCGTGGTTACCAATTCAGTGCATATTATTAAAATGACAGATACTCATCTATAAATACTTCCAATCTTTACAAAATTAGCCATTTAATTCTGAACATAAGAGCAGAGATGCATTTGAGGAGATCACTTGTTTTACAGTCGTAGATTCAGCACGGGGACTTTTCTTGTCGACTTCGTTTTGACACCATAATCTTCCCAAATCATATTTTTGTCACATTTATGCCATTACTCGTGACAGTACAGGCACAAGCTTGTTTGAAATGGTTTGCTGCTGTAGTGCTCCAAGACATCAGCTGAGTCAGTTACCACATGTCCCACACCGTACTCGTATACATTTTCATATAAGGTTCACGGTATTGCTCTACACTTGCACCACTTGCTACACTTACTACCTTTTCATCAACTTCTTTGTGAGCGTGTGACTTAAATTTCATTTTTTCTTCTTACTCTTTATAATCTTACTGTGAATGAAACCAAGTCAAAGTAGGATGGGTGGCTGGAAAAGGGTATTCTATAAATGTATATCAGGGAAACATAAAGTGTTCGCTTTAACGAGCAATGAAACCAGTACTGTACATGTAGTAAATATAAGAACTACAACAATGTTCCTGCATCAGGCCCACTGACTTCATATTATAATGGCAGAGATTACGGTTGTTGTTTCTTGCATCTAAAAGGATGTTGCTCTTCAGCAAGCTGTTGTTTTAAACGATATATCTTTGTTGTTTTTTTCCAGCTTTTTACAATGCCAGTTGTTCCAGTAAAGTATGCAAAATCACTGTAGTGGTCCTCCAAGTAACACCACTTTGCTGCATCTCTTCACAGGTTTATAGCCTCATTAAACTGCATCTCAGTGTGCAGTCCTTAAATTCGCACGCTGCTAAATCTTGGCAAGATTTTTCATGAACTGAACATCAAAGAGCCGCGTCGCCACCGGCGTTCTTTATTTTTTCTGCATCTCGCATTGTGGAAAACGATGAGGCGTTTCAGCCTGGGTGTGGATACCTGACGGCACAGAGGTGGGGCTGAAGGGGGCGTACAGCTCAGCAGGAGTGTGTTGCTGCTGGCGGCTGCTCCTGCTAGGGTCCAGTGTGTTGGCAGGTGACGGGGGCATCTGGGAGGAAATGCATACACACACATGCACAGATGTCACCGTGCTATCAAAGTCACCTAAAAGTCACTGCATTGCTCGTTATCCTTGAGTGCAGTGTCTGCCACATATTAAGGTCATTTAGATCTCAGTGAATAATCTAATGACATGAAGTGACACTACATATTGGAGCTAAATAAGAGGGTTTGCGTTAGAGTACTCACCGAAGGAGGAGTTGACATGTCGCCGAAAAGATCGAAGTGGTTGATATTCTGTCAGTCGAACCGAGGGATGAGGGAGAGAGAAAGACAAAGGCCAGTGATACATCACGCAAATGAGACTTGCACAACCATGAAACCTTAAATTCATCTCCGGATAGGGTACGGTGGTTGCATGGGTGGGTAGGTACGGGGGAAGTGAATGTTACTCACAAAGGCAGTTTGTGCCGCGGATGGCAAGAAACAACTGTCCCCTCGATTCGTTATCAGAAAATGGATCTAAAATGAATCTTTCGCAGCTCGCCATAATTGAGTGGGTAAAAGGCTATTCAGCCCTGTAAAGCAGACTCTGATTAGATATTCTTATGTGTGCCAATCAAGAGCCCCACACCCCTCCCATGAGGGCTGCTTTATCATGCTGATTTCCCTCTGAGCGCACATACACGGGAGGAGTGTGTTTATATCATCAAATGAATGAAGGAAGAAGCTCCTGGAACCACCCAACCGAGACAATGAGGCCACCTCACCCTATAGGCAGACGTGACCCCTGTTCTAGTCCCCTCTGTCCTCCACTCACAATACTTAAAGGAGGGGAGACCTAGCTATGGGAGAGACTATGAGATGACTAAGGTACATGAAATGTCTCTGAGGGGAGGGGAGGGGGGCCATGCACAAGCAGACAGTGATTCACCATAAAATGCACACATGACACACAGGATTTGCATGCTGTAAAAAGAAACAATCACGCAAACACAACATGGTCAAACAAAAGAAAGGAAAAGGGGAGGAATCACAGCAATCCATGTTGCTGCGGACAGGGCGTTTATGTCCTCCTGGGATAAGCTGGGACATAACCGGTTGTAACTTCATTTCGAAACCATCGAGGGGGACAGAATGAGTCGGAATTTGGAGCGAGGTAAACACTATACATAGAGATCTCTGCCCGCCGGCACCGACACACATCAGGGGAGCTCGAGGCTCTCAGAAAGCTCCAACTGAATGAACAGACAAGCAGTAACACTTAGAGATATGGAAGCGCTGCTACTTAATATACTGGCATGGGCTGTTCAGGTGAGATAGCAACAGGGGCTGGGACAGTTTATCTGTCTGATAGGCTGAGCAACAAGCACAGAAACAGCGAAGAGAAGAAGGAGAAGAGGAGCACTTTGCCGCAGCTGTTTTCAGAGGTTACGTGGAGGTTCTTGCTGGGTTAATGCTTGACAAAATTGGTTTGAATAAATGTTTTTCTTATTTTTTTACAAGCGATTTGAGAGATGTAACAGCGTAGTCACTGCATGGTGGTGAAGAACTCATAAAGCCTAGCAAGATGAGATGAAATATATTTTCAGTTAGATGACATGGCAGGGGGATGGGGGTCAAAAGTGCTTTTTTTTGGTGCCGTTCTCTGGTCAGATGCTATTTGTTAAATAAAGCTTTTATGAGTGTTGGATTGTATGTAACTGCGACTACACCTCATGCAGCTCAACCCGACACCCACCTCCCACCTACAAACCTCTCATCCTCGACCTCTGAGGAAGATGAAGCAGCCACTCCTTTGTTTATCTAATCAGCCCCCCTGCACCAGTCAGTTGGGACCAGCAAACAGACCCTTTGTCTTGACATGAATCAGATTCTGCAAAGATTCAGATTTTAGCTATAAGACCCGCCCTCTAATGTTATGTGAAGTTGCTGACATGCATGCCTTTGGTCGACCAATCAATTAGTCTTGACTCTTTAAGCATGCTCATCATGATCGGTAGCTTTGTTTCATTGTTGTCAGAGAAAAATAGCACACACACACCCCTGTGTGACTTGTCCTTGCCCCGAGAAGTTTGTTTTTAAAAGCCCGTCGGCTGTACCTCATAACTGAAACCATTAGATAACAGCAGATTAAATTAGTAGTAATGGATGGTGGCTTAAGGCACTTCCTTCGAGAGGATCTTAAGGAGAGGTTTGCAAGTAGAAAAATAGGAAAAGTAAATAATAATTTAAAAAAAACAAAACACCTACAGTCATGAAATGGCGTTTTGGGACATCATAGATCCCTTCCTTCTGCTGACTGGTTGGGACCTGCATTGGATTGGAGGTCGAGTCAAACGTAAGTCACATTCAACACCTTCTTTTTTTGTCTTGGCTGAGTATTTAAGAACAAGAACTTACAAGAGCTGAAACATGTCTGAATCAATTTCTATCTGGGCCATTTATTTAGGTGCATTTTCATCGTTTAGCGCAACAGGATTATGCAGATTTTAAAGTTGCGCCACCAAATCGATTCTACTTAAATCAATATCGATTGCAAACAGAGCCTGAAAAAGGTGTGTGCTGGGCTCGTGAGTATTAAGAAAGTCTGTTGTTAATCGGCAACAGCACATCTCAACTAGTTTATCTGGCTATATATATATATATATAAACCTCCTCAGCTCTGGCCTGTTCTGTTTATTGCGTTCACAATTATCCAAACTATCTGTTGCCCTTAAACTCATCTGTCATTCCCCCCCCTCCCTCCCTCCTCCTCGTTCCTTCGTCTGGTTAACTTTTGGTTACGTTTTTTTCCCCGAGTCTATTGATCTTGTTTCACTCTGAGATCAAATGGCATGGCAAGTGATTAATCTCTCACTCTCTCTGCATCTTTCATCTTCAGAAGAAGGCAAGATACAGAGAAGCAAAAAAAGAGGAGGAGGAAGAGAAGAGAGGGCGAAAGAGAAGGGAGGCTGGGAGGTTGGATTAAACCATACGACAGCTCCCTGGAGTCCTAGTTGGAGCTTCAAATGGTCTAAAACCAAAAGGTCATCGTATTGGATATATAAAAGTAGAATGTTATACAGGCTGTGGGTGAACTATTCAGACTAAACAACTGACCTTGACTCTGACATTTTTTTTTTTGTTTGGTTTTTTTTACGTAAAGCTGATGGCTTTTTAATGCCTGCATCTGTAAACTTACAGCCCTCGTGATTTTCAACACTTTTTATGATCCTTATGATACTTTTCAGCATTAGCGTTTACCATTTAGTAGATATCATTGTTTGCCAGGTAACCATCTTTAACATAATCTGATGGCGGTCATTATGTAATGATATTCAGCATGAAATTTTTTTTTGTTTGCATGAAATTTTACTTCTTGAGTGTCAATAAACTGAATCAATAAACTGAAATCTTTAGGATTACAACTTTAGCATCAGCTGTATCCCTTTTAACAGATCCAAAGCCTTCTCAGGAACATTAGCTTGATGTACTTATGAAAGTTTGGCATTTTTTAAATTCTTTATGATGTGCTACGAAGTTATAATATTAGTACTGTTTCTATTATCTATCACAGGATATGAAGAGGGAGGAAGAATGGGGGGCAATGTTTGTCTTTGTACCTGATAAACGCTCTCCTCTGACTGGGGGCCACGGAGGGGTTCGTGTCCAGCCTCAAACACTATGTACTAAAGAACAGAAGTAGTGGGCAAGGCGTGTAGGTGCAGAGAATAATGAGATGGAAGAGAGAGAGAGACAGATTGGTATATAAAACAGAAAGATAGAGGTAGTGAAACATGACAAGAATACATGAAAGCACACAGGGGTGAGGATGGCGTCAAGTGGGAAATGAAATGAGATCAGGAAGATGAAGGGTATAAAAATGGAGCATGTGAAACAGGAATGGGGAAGATGAAAGGAGGAAGGAGGAAGAAAAAAAGAGTGAGGTGTGAAGAGGAAAGAGCACAAGTATAACAGGTCAGGCAATAGTTCAAGGCAACGTAGAGGTTTTTAGCTTGAGGTCTTACTTCAACCTCAGAAATGTGATGCTCCACCTCTTTCAGAGACAACAGACTTACTGGTCTGAATATTTTCCTTGAGATCGTTTAAGGAAGTCTTAAAATCTGTCATTAATTCCTTTAACGTTGATGTCATAAGCTGTCTCTGTGGATCTCAAAATAAAAGAAGTGTTTCACATTTTGGGACATGTGCTTAGTCATCTTGCAAGTAGAGTAAGGTGAGAGAAGTGCTCCTTTATCACAATCATAAATTCTTAGCTGAAGCCAGTTAGTTAGATTATCAAATAGACCAGAAAAGAGCTAGCCAGGCAACAAGATCATTCATTAATGATACAAGTTATGTAGTATGCATTATATCTGTACAATCACGAAATTATAAAAAAAGTCTACAACATTTTTTGGTGGACAGGACCTCAAGAATGTTAGCAAAGTGAAAAATTTTTACCCTTTTATTTTTCCAAGGACTAAAAGCACAAAATGTACCATTAAAAAGTGAGCTTAAGAGGTGCTAGAAAGCTTAATTTATTTTCTTTAGACCCAGACAGATTGTTAGGCTAGCAACCAGTTCTTTATGCTAAGCTCACTGGCTTCTACTTCCAGGTTTGGGTACAGTTTTCAGACCACAGACAGTGTAAAACATGGATGTTTCCTCTGAATCTGAGAAGCCAATGTGGAAGTGCTTCAAAGCTACATTCTATCAGAAGGCCACCAGATGGCTGTGGCTGCAAAAAGACTAGAGATCCTATTGTGACTTCTTGCGTGACTTCAAGCCCACAATGCTCGAAAGTTATATTGACCATACAAGACATGAAACCATTGGTCATGAGAGAAAAAGGAACTTCAACAAAAGCAACATCAACCTCCAGCGGCCATGTTTTTCTCTTGTAAACAGCGACCCTACAGTGTGACCAAAATGGCCAACAAGTAAACATAAGTCATTAGCAGTTATGCCCCTGCAAAATTTGAAGACTTCAAGATTTTCCTGATGACATTGTGGACTGAGTCACTCATCTCAGGTAATTTTGGTTAATGTATGTTTCAGAATGGAGGACTATCAGTATTATGCTTATTGACTAATGACTTACAGGTTTTTTTTAGCCAGTGAGCAAGCGAGTTCACAATCAGACCTGCCTCTTTCATCATAGCTGTGTGTGGTTTTTTTCTTAAACCAATATGGTGACGGGCAAAATCACTCCTGAGCACAATGCCCAAATAGCGTTCATAGGTGTGCTTAGTTATTCAGGTGATTAACAAAAGTTGTGCTGCTCTCTAAACCCAGTTTATTTCAATATGAAGCGCAAAAAATAAGAAGTGATTTTTTTGGGATTAAATATTAGCACACTTAGCAGTAGTTTGCATGTCACAAACGTTAATAAATCATTTTGTGCACTTGATTGCATTTTGAGAAAGGAACTCATAGAAATACATATGCAACAAGTATAGTTCCCACCTCTTACATGCAATCTTGTCACTGCAATATCTTTGTAAATGTCAACAGTACCTATTATTTTTACACCTAAACTCAATTTGTGCTGGCACAATGCATTAGTACATTTGACCCCAAGACCTCAGGAACCAATGAGTTCTAGCTTTTACACTGTCTGTGTGATACAGACAGGAGGGTTGCACCGGTCCACTTATCTAACTCTTTGCAAGAAAGCAAATAAGCACATTTCCCCAGATGTCAAACAGTTCCCTGAAGGTTCTGGGAGCAGGCTGGAGTTTTGTCAACCAACATCAACATAAATTGAAAGCTGCAAATGGAATGACCATACGTGAAAACATACTTCAAGAGCAAAGAACAGAGGTGAACTGGGAGGTGGTTGGACGTATCACTGAACATAGCATTCAGAGTAAGAGTTAGTGTTGTCTGTATTCAGTGTGAGCAAACACAGAGAAACAAAATGTTGAGCCAAATAAATGCACAGGGCAAAAGGGACGGGAATAACAACCAGTCAAGGGGAGGGGGGCATGTCTTTGGAAGAAATCAGAACATTGACACAGATCAACTGAAAAAATATGGTTTTACAACACTGCACTGGCAAATGGGTGTTGAATGGTTGAACAAAACTGTCCACTAGATGGTCTACTGTGTATTACTGGAATGGTGCATTATTATGAATCATTAATTCAAGCATGTCAGTGGTTGATATAAATTCAGGATTATTTGTTTATATATTTATTTCAAGCGTAAAGGGTGAAAACAGCTAGAAAGCATCAAAGTCAGCAGTGTTTTGCTCCCACTCTGAGTGCCTACGGACCTACCTGGTAAACTGGATCATCCACTTCATCTTCCAGGATAGTCTGTGTTTGTGGAACAGAAGGCAGATGACACATTTTGTATTTCAGTCTCATTAGAAAATAAATTGAGAGGAGATGGGGGGAAAAAAACCCCCATCACCACCAGCAACAACAACAAAAAAAATACACCCATCGCAGCGTGACATTTCCTGCGAGCAGGCACAATTATAGACTGACAGCATGTTGCTTTTTAATCAAACAGTAATTTGGCACATCACAGACAAAACAACACATATTTCCTACAAGTGATGGTAATAATAATAATAATAATAATAATAATAATAAAAATCAAACCAGCAAAACCTGTTGCTTTTCCATTGTTGTTAGATATTCAGAACAGAAATTAATGGTCCAGACAAACACACAAAAACAGCCTCACAGTTTAGAAGAAGCTCCAGTGTGTTAAGATGTTTGTTGTGTGAATGAATTGCAGGCGGAGTTATAACGTGCGATCTCACCTTCGAATTAGAAATGAGACTGAGGGGGAAAAAAAAAACAAAAAAAGAAAACGCAAAGACAACGCAGGAAGTCCTACCTGGTACACTGCCTGCTCACACTGTTTGTCCTTCTGGGCCTTCTTCTCCATCTCCTCCCGCTGTTTTATATCATAGATGAGTGTGAAGAGATCACGCAGGTCAATGATGAGAGGCTCCGCCTGGATGAGAGAATTGGAATATGATGGTAAAGGGATTAAATTAAGAAAGGGTTAGCAGTAGATGGTATATACTCAAAGTATCACCTATAGTGCTATATATATAAAATTTAGCATTCAATCATCCATAACTTGAAGAAATTGTTTTACCTAAATTATGAAAGAAATCAAACTTTACACTGTTCATAAACTGAGAACCTAAACAGAGCTGAAGGCAAATTAATCATCAATTTCATGACAATTTGTATCTGCTGAACTAGCATAGAGTCAGAGTTACATTTTGCTTTCTGCCAAATGTAATGAAGATGACTCTGAATCAAAATACTCGTCAAGTTGGGAAAATATACTCACAGACTGGGCAGTCTTGATGGCCACAAACCTGTGGTGGCCCTCCTTCCCACAGACATAGCCAAAGGCCCGATGATCCCGGGTGTCCTTGGCAATGTAGCTGATCTCATGGACTGAGTGGTGATGAAGGAGCACCTTGATGACAAAAAACAATGAAAGTGTTAGATAAAATAAAACAAAAAAAAAAAGGTCTTGTGTGCCAAGTGCCACATGTGCTATATGTCTTCTTCTACTTTAAAATGCAGAAATGAAAACCTGATGTATGATTTAAACTCCTGCCTTTGAAAAAAGAAAACACAGTACTGTACACTGTGCTTGGAGACAAAGTAGGTCAAAGCTACTTTAAAACATCTTTGCATATTGTTGAGCCAAATGCAACACAACACAGTGTGCTTCACAGAGTGCTCTCATCTCTGCATATAACTTTATGGATAATGTAACTAGCAGAACTAGCATTCATTAAAGATATAAACTAGTGGCAGAATTTTAGCTTTGTGCTGTTTTGTGATGTCAGCAAGACTCGCAATGCCGTTTGGCGAAAAAACCCCAAATTAGCAAGCAAGAGATATAAGCAGGTGCAAAACTATACTTTGGGTTGTAAGTATATAGGAGCAACTCAGCTCTTCACACCCATCTGCTTCCTCCTCTCTTAGCGGATATGTGCTCAGACACCAGGGAGGAGCGTTTGTTTGAATATTAGCCGATGTTCTGCGCCGAGTGTCGCTGGTAATGCCTCAGATTAATGTAAAATACAAAACTAATACGACGCGGGCACTCAATTCAGTGGCGAATCACATCGGCTTTACATGAAGCATTTCCATCTAAATGCTCGCTGACACAGCCTGTGCTCTAGCGATCCCCATTTCCACCTAAATAAGTCAAGAGGGGTATTAAGTGTGGAGTGTTATTTATTGCCAGTAATCAGTAAATAAAAAGAAGAGCATTAGGGGGCATGATTTCCTAGCAATAAATGAGCATGTCAAAAAGCTGGTGAGCTGCGCGGGTCGTGGCGGGAGGCTTAATGCTCTTTTTCATTAGAGGCGAAAGATGCACTGCTATAACCACCAGTCACATTGAAAAGAGATATTATCAAAAAGATGAGGGTGTTTTTTTGTTTTTTTTTGGTGGGGTAGACTGTTGGTGGTCGGGCGGGAGCTGGCAGCCACGGGACAAACGCTGTTGCATAATTATCAGTTTAGCTCTAATGACAGCTGAGGTGGAGCCGGTGGAGTAATTAGCATTAGCGGCAATGATCATTAAGGGGTGGAACTGAGTGCTAATTATCGGTTAGCGCTGATGAGCAGAGTGGGCCTATCTAGCCAACACTACGCCGCGGGACGGGGGAGAAGCGAGCCCCTTGATCATCCTGTAATGGAACAGCAGGCCTCTGAGTCCGCCGGGCGGGGGTGGAAGCCAGGATGCAGGCGGAAACAGGCCATTTCATATCATCGCCATAACAGCTCACTGCACTATCATTAGCAGACAGACAGGGCCTGAGTTATCTTAAGTAGGTCCTGCAGCACTCCCCTAATCGCACTGAAGTAAACCACTTGGCTTAGGGTTGTATAGCAAATGCAAGACCCACAATCCAGTGCTGTCAAGTTTAATTTTTAGGGGCTAAAGGGCAAACTGTCTTGTATGAATCACGCTATTGCGTGATTTGTGTTGGCATTTGGAGAAGAGATTGAAGTTTGGTCAACGCACTGAAAGATGTGTTACAGGTAATGCAGCTGCAAGAATATGTCAACTGTGGCAGTCAGGCTTATAAGATGGCGGGCCCGAGCAGCCGTTGTGAACTGAGCCGTACGAGTGTCTGCCCTCTGGATGTCCTGCACTGTAGGTTCACGGTACAGCAGCTGGCGCAGAGGTTGGCAGCGCAGCCCTGCCAAGCCGGGCCTGCTCGCTAATGTGCTACTCACCCCTGATCTTTCACAGTAAATCTTGATCCCGCCGAAAGAGACCGTCACGAAGACTCTCTGCTTGTGCTCCCCTTTGGAACGTGCCGAGGAAGCCATTCCCTGCAGGAGATTAAAGGGAACGACATGATGAGATAAAAGGAGATGATGAAGCCTCCTTCTATTCCGACTCAGGTGAGTGTGGCAGTGGGAGATGTGGGGTAGAGATTGGAGGCAGGGTGACAGGAGTTACATAAAGTGTGATAGGACAGGATGTACTTTCATGTGCTCTTTTTTTCTTGGAGCTTCACTCTCAGAGGAATTCACACACCACCTTGTGCAGCGAGTTATATTATTATTGCCATTTCCCCCTTTAGAACCATCTTTCTCTCCCCTTTTTTTGAAGTAGCTGTGCTGCACTTCAACGTGGCAATACACAAGTGCAACAACAATAAGGTGAGATCTGCTGACAGAACGGATCGCGTCGCTGACCGACGTCAGCTCGCTTCAGCAACTTCACATAGTGCTGACTGAACACCCAATCCAGCCTTTGAAGTATGTTTTTTCCCATGGATCTCACCAGCTCCTTTTCCCCTCATATTCTCAGCTCTGATAAAGAAAACAATTTAAATTTCCACCGTGTTCCCTTTGATGCGACCTGTGTGCTCAACATGTCTTTCACAGAACAACGCCTGGGAGAAAATAGAAGAGAGGAGAAGAAGAAACACGAGATAAGGGTAGAAAAAGATTGCCTTCTGTGCTCAGTATGGAAAAACTGCAACCCTTCTGATACCAAGTGGTCAACCTCCACTGTGCATCAGTTCTATTCAATTCAGTTTTGTTTACATAGCACCCAATCACAATGGCAATCGCAAGGTAAAGACTCTACAATAACCTAGAGAAAACCCCAACAATCAGTAAGCACTTGGCAACAGTGGGAAGGAAAAGCTCCCTTTTAACAGGAAGAAACCTTTGGCAGAATCAGGCTCAGGGTGCTAAGGGATGTGAGGGGATTGCAACCACAAACCCTGACTCGCAGTAATCACCTCCGAGCTATCTTTAAATAACTATACAGTAAAAAGCTGAAGGAATAACAGTACATAAAGGGGGGGAAGGGGAAAGGATAAAGAGCAGAACAAGCAACAGGAGCAGGAAAGAGATAAAGCAAATGAGAAAGAGGCGGGTGGGCAGGAGAGTCAATGGATGTTGTCAATCAGTCATCGGCATCCCCATTTGGCGGATTAGTCCACACGGCAGCGAACGGCAGCTCGATAGAGACCTGTACCCCCTCTCTATCCCCTGTCCAGATAATAGCAGGTCCGTATCGACCGCTCCATTGACTGTAACTGGCTGGGAGCTGGTGACTACTGGAGTCATATGGAGGGCACTGCAGAAATGTCTGATCAAAGCAGGGAAAAAAGTTGCTTTATTCGACGCACTGTATCTTTTGAAAAGGGTATGGGCAATGAGAGGTTTTGCCTTCTGGCTATACTGCTTTTCCTGTGGGGCTTCCCACACATTTAAGCTCTAGGAAAGTCATGGAGAATATGCATTTACAGTTCATCTGCTTGTAGCCACTTACTGCAGTGATGCTTATGCGCTGCTTCTTTGCACAACTGCAATTCATTTTGCTTATTCCTTTAATATAAAAGACCAGAGCTTTTATGATACAGGTTTATATTGCACGTACAACAGGTACAACGTTTTTGTCTGTGAGAAGCAGTATTTTATCCATCAATTTTGTATTAGACCATTATTAAATATAGTAATCATATGAGAGGTGTGAATCAAAGCCAGTTCAATGTGTTTAGCTGTTGCAGTTTCCCCCCAAAACAGATCACTGTAATTACCAAATTCAAATAAAGAATTGAAAAAAAAAAAGACAAGAAACCAATGAAATCATACCAAAAACTAAACTTCCTCAAACTGAACTCATGGCTCGATAGTGAATCGGTCCCCAAGGCCTTAATATTATCTCAAATTGTCAGACTTTAAAGTAAAAAAAATCTGTAATCCCAGTCTTCTCTAAAATTTCCTTTTGTCTATATTAAACATCTTATTGCCTTATTTCACCCAGTATAGTAATTGAAGAATTGTACATAACTCTTCCAATTTGTGGCCATTTTGAATGGCAGGTGGACAGACAGCTGCTGCTGCAAGCTGTCTGCCAGGCTTCCGCTCAGCTAATATACAACACTGAACCGGACCTCTTGACTGCATTTGTGCTGTTGATGCTTTCTGAGATATTTATCTAATTATCTGACCAAAAAAAAAAAAAAAAATGGCTAGCTGAAATGTTAAGAGCCCATTCAAAGAGTTGTTGCTCCACTTTACTGAGTAAAATTATAATTTTTTGATTTTTACCTTATTATCATTGGCAGATATCCAAGTCTGTGTGATGCACATAGACTTGGATAACCAAGCCACTACAACTCTCTCATGTAATTATAATCACTTTCTGGCTGCAAACAAATAAATAAACAAGAAACAGCAACAACAAAAGACACAAAAGCTAAAGCTCTAAATGTCCGTCTTTTATTTACTATACGGTATAAAAAAAAATAAAATAAAATAAAGCTGATTTTACCAATCCATGTGCAGGCTCAGTCACTTGGAGGAGAGAAGCTCATGAAAGGTGACTTAATAGAGGTAGGTCCTTTTAAGCAGAAGTTCATACATCAAACTGTCTCCTTCCTATCATAATCCTCGCTGCCCTTCATACCTGTTTGTTGTTGCTCCTTGTGTCCCACACCCTCCCCTTCATTTGCCTCTCTCCTGCTGCGCTCTCCTCTTTCTTGTAGGTGGGGGGCATTTCAGCCCCGGAGCTGCCACTGATCCCCCCAAAAAAGCCTCCTCCACACCCCCAACCATTCACCTTATTTCTCTAACACTTTTCCTCATTTAAAAACAACAGCACGCAACTCGCTGACGACGTAGTAAGTTCAACCACCGCTTTTAATGGAGGCCTTTTCTGACTCTCGTTTCTATCTGTGGGGTTGAATTTGATCTAGTTTACTTTCAATACTTCGCAAAACTGGCTGAAGTATTATCTGGGTCATGTTATCGCAGTTTGCATATGTGCCACAAGTGTAACATCGTGAAATTGGTTGTAAAAATAGACCGTGAGTGACACGAGAAAACATACAGGAGACAGATGGGGGCAGGGGGATGGGGCGGTTACTCTCCTCGCACAAGCTGAAAAGAGAAAATTGTCTAACTTAACTGATATACTGATTTAAGCATCTCAGAATAGGGAGCCAGTTTCCCCCGGAGGTAAAGAAAAAGAAAAGACGTATGAATAAATGCGAAGAGCTTTGAGCAACACTAAAAATAAAGCAGGCTATTAAATAAAGTACAAAGCCGCTTCCATTTTGCACAAGCTGACCTTACAGTAGCTTTCTATAGAGTGGTGGAGTAATAAGGCTGGACTTTCATTTGTTCCATCTGGTCAGTTCAAACAGACCTTCAGTGAGTCACACACAGGATAAGACAAGCTCCCATGATTCATTCAGCAACAGACAATACAGCCATGTCTGAGCATGCCTTTTCCAAATCTGACTGAGATGATTGAAGATGCTCAGTGATGTCCACACAGACACACACACACACACAAAGAAGTCTGCACCTTCAGCTTCATCATGGAGTCCTGGCACAGCTTGTCCCCGCGTGCGGCTGTCACCTCATCAATCCCAATCAGCTTGGCCTTGTAGCGCACGCCATCTCCGCGGAAACGCTTAATAAGCCCCGCCTCGCTGCGGTCCTGACCTGCAGAAGGAGAGAAAGAGAAACAGACAAGAGTCGAAGAAATAAGAACGAGAGAGTGATTACAGGAAATGAGGACGTGTGAGCTCAACCGAATTGAACACGTTTGGTATCATGCCCGTCTCGAGGGTGCACGGGCTACTGCGTGTGGTGTCTGTGCGTGGGTGTGGATGTGTGTACGCGTGCACGCGTGTGTCTCTGTGCTCCCGTATTAATATTTATGGAATAGGAAACGCAGAATGAATAGAAAATTAGCAGCGGCGTGCAAAGATGGAAAGAAAATTGAACTTGAAATTGAAAATGAAGTTGGATAAAGCCGGCGCACTAAATGAGAAAACAACTGGAACATCAAAAACAGTGGGCGCCACAGTCACCTGTCGCAGAGCATTGTAGGGCACTCACACACAAAGACAGG
>VUQR01009801.1:11670-24062 GCA_015108515.1 Hemichromis elongatus | reverse complement strand
AGTATTTTAAACAGACTTCTATTTTTAAGTTTCACTTTTTCTCAGCTGGGGACCCCCCCCCCCCCACACACACACACACACACCCCACCCATGTCTCACCCTGAGTGGGATGGAGAAATAATGCACAACTGAGAAATAACTGGGACAGTTATAATAGTTGTTCTGTTATTAGTTTCAGGCTATTATGTGGTTGTAGGGTAGCGCAAACACTCAACTTGACACTTCCCTAGCTGGACTAATTTCCCATTATCTCATGACAGCCCTTCCTTTATTTATGTAGAGTGTTGGGTTTATCTTGCATGAGTGTCAAACCTTTGCCAAGTGTCATCACTCAAACTTTGAAATGTGAAGTAAGAATAGGGGACTCTAAGACTTCACAGGTCACCTCTGTGGCTTTATTACTGACTTGAAGGGAAGACAGATAAGATTTGAACAAAAGCTATTGTCCGTTGTAGCATCAATTGCCAAACTGCTGGAAACAGTCCTGCGGTGTTGTGGGACTTGTGGTTTTCTTTCACTTCAGTGTGCATCTCTGTCTTAGAGGCATATGCAGGCTTGAGTGGAGTTGGCATTTGCTGGTTTAGAGCTCACATGATCACACACAACAGGATATGTGGGTAAGACAATAGCAGGTGTATGAACTGTTTAAACAGTTCACGTGGCATTTAGCCAAGAACTGGCCTGCAGTTGATAAATTGATTACAATTTTCCACGAAGAACTGGATGTAGATAAACATTTAAAAGCAGGCTGATTTCTGAACCAAACTTCTGAGGCCAGTTTTCCATTTTCCTCTCAGGAAGTCAAAGAATTTAGCCTGGTCTTCAGCTAGGTAGGTAATTTAAAGGGTCACGTTGGTAATTGGCTGATATGAGGAGAATGTTGGGGCAGCTTCTCCTAATAGCTCTTAACTATAGTCATTCAAACTGCAGATTAGTCTTTAAATACATGGCTGTCAGTATAAGCAGTTATTTATGGAGTGAGAAAACAGAAATCAGTCATGTGATCCTCAAATGCAAAGCTTTCTCTTGGGTTTGGTAAACCCAGAATAGTAGGTAGCTTCCCAATTGTTTTATATAAAAAAATAAAATACAATTTTATTGTGCTGACCTTTCATTGTTTTCTCATTGTTTCTGCAGTGATATTGTTCTGAGTGTTTCCACAAAAGTAACCCAGTTTCTTTTACACCTAGATGAGCATGCAAATGTTTTAGCTCTTCTTCCCCTTTTATGTTAAATACAACTGCAGTCAGAGGCCCTCAGTGTATGTCAGTGCTTTCTGTAAATGTTTAGTCAGTAAAATCAGAGTCAGCAGAGCTCAAGTTCCGCACTGGCCCACCCCAGCCCACATTATCCTGCTCCGTCCTGTACTGCTCAAGGCCAGGGTGCTGACTCTGCACTTTGTTGTGATAGCGGCTGACACATGTACACTCTTTTACAGAGGTTTTCATGAAGACCTGTGTAGATGTGTGTAGAAAAATGATTTATTTACCCACACGAGGCAAGACTTCACAGGAAGAAGGAAAAGTCACACTGTTGTAACCTTGCTGTTCACATCTCCAGCACTAGTGATGGACGGCACGTTTCCTCTTCTCTCAGGGACATTGAGGTTACGACGTGAGGGAAGGTCACAGGTCAGGAGGTCATTAGCTGGAGCCAGATTTCCAATCACACCATAGGCTTGATGTCTTCTAAACTGTGTCATGTTTCCCACTTTCTGAAGATATAGTTAACTGAAGGATCTCTGATATGCTCATGGCCCCCACACCCAGCCTCCCCACTCGTCCCCTTGGGCCCTCCGTTTCAAAGAATTCCAGCTCAAGTTCATTGGAACATTTTTTTCTGCTAGCTTTATGTGGAAAAATGTTTGGATAGATGGCTGAAATGGAAAAGCTCAGCCAAAATTCCTATTAGGAATGGTGTGCCATCAGCTTTAAGAGCGAGAGAATGAAAAACCTTCACGTTTGTTATCTTTTTGTAGTTTATTATTGTAACATTAATACACAGGGCCTCTATGCAGGAAACCCTATTCTTATATTTCTTTGAGTTGCTCTTTGTGGATTTTTCCTTCCCCCCTCTGTAAGGTTTTTCTCGTGTGTGTGTACGCGCTCTCAGTGCGGTCACAGCAGGAATGTAAAAGCACGATTTTTTTCCCCAGTCTTATGACCTGCTGCTTCTGAGCTCGTGTTGTGAGTATCAGTTCAGTTTGGCTGAAAGGGCAGCAGAGTGTGAGAAGTAGTACTCCTGAGTGTGTGGTGTCTTAACAATCCCCTTCTTTGTCTTGAATGGGACAATGGGGGGGTGTATGCAAAAGCCGTCATCTACTTTCATGCTTATATCTGTTTGTGTTTGTATGTCTTGGCTTCATTTCTGTATAAAGGCTCACACAGCTTTAAAATTTAAACACCAGTGTCCCATGTTGATGAGAGTATTGTGAAGTGAATTATGTTGCACTGGGAATGACTAAGGCATATAATTTATGGCTTATCATGTATTGTTCATATGTTTCTCTCATTAAATATTCTTACATCAGTGCTGACCTAAAAGCATGTCTGTCACGCTGTTTGGAAAATGTGACTGTATAATTATGTTGCCGCACTGTTGTTGAGGGCAAAACATCCAAACTGGAGCTGAAGTAATTAATCAGCTTGTTGAACGACAAAAAGAAATTACTGCTTTGATAAGCCATTATTGATAATAAGCAAGCTATTTAGCAAAAGATTTCACATGTCCGTTCATTTCAGCAGTCAATAGCAGTCTTTTACAATAATCACACACTTTATAAACCAAATGATTAGTTGGACATTAAAGGGCAGATGTAGGATAACTATTAGCTGTAGAAATATAATTTTTTTGTTTACCAACATCCAGGATTTGTAAAATGAGATTGTAGCTGTCCTCTGAACCTCACCTTTGTCCTTTTAACCAACTGCCATTTTATATTAGCTTCCAACAAGAAAGAACATTATGTTATGCTTGAGGTTGTTGCTACAAAGTTCAAGATTAATGTCTGTTTAACAGGAGTTCTATGTTAGCATTCTTACTTAACCAGTTTTGTATCCATCTCCTTTTACACCCCTGTACCTTGTATTCTTGATCCAATCTCTCTGTCTCTCTTTCACTTTCTTTTTTTTCACCCCTCTCTCTGTGCTTCTGTGTCTCCTACCCCTCCCTCCCCCTCTCTACCTCTTTGGCAGGTTCATGTGTGCCCAGATGCCTAACCCTGTCCTGGAGAGCATCAGCATCATTGATACTCCTGGAATCCTGTCAGGGGAGAAGCAGAGGATAAGCAGAGGTCTGCCTCACATACATCCACAGTTTGCCCATCTTTCACATATGCCTTGTTTTCTGTTCTTAAAACTTTACCATACCACACCCACTGCTCAGAACCCAGAAACAGCACAATCAGAAAGCCTTGCATGTATGCAAAATAAAACCACAGGAAGTGACAACTTCACTTCTGAAAAAGAAATGTTGAAACAACAAACATACCCTCCTATCCCTAAGCCTCTCTCTGTTTAGCAAATGCACTGCAAATTTACTGCAGCAGTTTGGCTTACTGTACTGTCTAACCTGTATTTAGGTCCTTTAACACCTCTATGTCAATGCCTAACCAAACAGGTTACATAAATCTGATAGAGACGCCAACAGCATGACAGTGCCAAGAGTCCACATAGCACTTTTTATTTTCTGTAGCTCTTCAGCACCTTCAAAGAGAATTTATTGGGCTTCCCCTTATTTGTTTGCAAAGTTGGGGTGACCAATCAGAAAGTTGTCTTAAAGGTATGAAACTGTGCCTTCTGCATTGCAACTCTTCCAATTCTTATTTGCTTTATTACTACTTTTTAAACTTGAATTACCCTATCTGTTTCTGTACTGTTTAGTACAGTTGTATATCTGAATTGTTTTCCTGTACTCAGTGCAAATAAATCTATTTATATTTTTATCTGCATGCTTCAGCAATGCTTCGACCTGCAGGGTCATTTTAGAATTGCCACATACACACTTTTCCTGTAACTTTTGATGATCTTACAAACAAAACATAGCTTCTTCTTTTTTTCCCACCTCCTCTGTGTGTTTGAGAGGAAGCACATATATAAGCACTAGTTTTCTGTACACCCCAGAGACAGGAAGTGGAGTAAAATGGCAAACATAGGAGAGTTTCCCAAGACTGCCCCCACCGCCTGTGTTTGGCAGCTTCTTCACAGGCTGCTTTTTATTGCATTTGTTTCCTGTGAGGCACTATATGAAGAAATGGAGAAAAAGAAGACTATTAAGCTAAATAAAGATAAACTGATTATGTAATTAGCCTGTAGTTATAGCCGCAAAAAAATGGTAAATAGAAAAAAAAAAATAGTAGGCCAGCCAGGCCGAAGACCGCAGCTCTAGACCTAGAAACAGAAAGTAGTAAAGGGAAAAATGTGAACATCTGTATGAATAGTGAGTGGCATGTGGCACATGTTAAAGGCACCCTGGCTAAATCTGATGCTTCATACCTTAAACAGCTTTATACATATAGCACAAACTCCTACATTCTTGCTCTCAAGGAGACCGTCCTCTGCATACACACTGTCTCACATGCATTATCCTCTCCTCCGTTTCTGTATAAACATGGATACAGTACTGCAGACTGTAGTAACTGTGTTATATATAAACACAACCAATTGGATTGTGCTGCTCAAGTGTGACGGTCATGTGTGCATCACCCAGATGATGGCAGATTTGTTTTGTACCAGGCTACAGGAAGCTATGATATTATTTCAGGTTTACCCAGATTGCTAATCATGTATGTGTCTTACTTGTTAGATAAAGCCAAATGTCTCTACTTTCTAGCGTAGATCCGTATTGCACAATGTAAAATGTGCATGCTGTTGACATAACTTTAAAATTACAAAAGTTTTCAGTAAAGAATCAGGAACTGTGAAGTCGATTCATGTATATGGTGCATTTTTTATTGCATAACACTTGGACTATTTATTTTTGATTAGGTCAGCATGTGCGGTTCAGTGCTTGTTCCTTAGTAAACTATGAAGTGGCAAAAGCTATAGTAAAACTGGAACTAGGTAGTGTGTTTTCCGACAATCAGTGCTGATAAATTGACAGTGCCATTTTTTTCTATTTAGCAAAATTAGAGGGGACCTGTTTTCTTCTTTTATGTCATGTAGCACACTTACAATCGTGATCTCCTGTTAAACATAGCAAAGGCCTGAAACAGTCAGCTCAGTGCAGTAAGTAAGAAATGCTATTTTATTGTCATTATTCAAGAATGTAGAATGAAAAGTAAACCTAGTACACAGACATCTCAGGCTGCAGTCCGCTTTAAACATCGTTTCAAGCAGTTTTATTTTTTCTGCTCTTGGCTCTTTATATTGCCAAGGAGAGGGGATGTTCCTAATGTGTAATGTGGTCACCTCACACACCAGTCGCCTTCCGTGAGCATAAAACCCCCTCTCACCTGCTGTTCAAACCTTTGCAAGGCAGCCAATCAGAAGAAAGATGTCTTAAAGAGAGAGCGTTAAAAACAGGGCCTCCACCAGTGACCTCCATAAAGGAATTAAACTAAACCGTGACTCATGCAAAACTCTAGTAGTCTAAGAATAAACATCTGGAGCTGGAAGTGAGCGTGATAGGTCCACATAAGCAGATTGAAAATAAATTTAAAAAAAAGGGTCAGCCTGACACTATTAAGAGATATAATATAACATGTAAGCATTGTTCTGAAGAAGAGGATGTCACGTTTTGGAAATGTACTTCCTTGCTGTGCAGTAAACAGATGTTTAAATCTGCTTGTTTCTGTTGGTCTTCTGTTTAACAGCCCTAGGCATATCACTGGGCTTTAGGCTAAGGCCTGTCTGTTGTTTTTTAACTGCTTTGCTGTGATATGGAATTCTGTTCCCCAAATTCCAAACCAGTCTGTCAACTTTCCCAGAATTCCGAATGAAAATATGCTCCATTTTTTCCCCCCCAATCATCTGCTCTCTGTCTAACCGACACATGATTTTGAAGCCTAATCAAATTTGTCATGAGCGCATGGCTCTATCCCGGCATGTCTGTGCGTATACTACAGACACAGCAGTTGTTAATGCTATGTGTTCTAACTAAGTCGGCCTTGAGCAGCTGCCTCTCCGATTCCCTGACATGTGCGTTTAAAAACAGACTTAAGAGGGAATGAACAAGTATCCTCAGCTGGCTCCCACTGGGATCCTTAACTGGAAGTATTCCCCCTTTATGCCCCTCTACTTTCACATGTTATTAGCATGAACTAATTTTTCAGTATCCATCTGCTATATTTGTCTAGATGTTGCCATTTTACTTTCACTTTTACTCTCTCTGTGTTCTTTCTTTATTCTCTTTTCATCTCCATGTCTCCCTCTTCATGTCTCTATCACAGAGAGGCTCTTTCGACCGTACCTCTTCGTCACTCTTTTGTATACATGTATTTGGACAGGGACAAAAGCCAGCCATGTTGGAATGCATGAGCTGCAGATCTGCCATCAATTGTGCAGCTGGCCCGATGAGCTTTTAGAGCGACTGTCTCATCGGCTCAGAAAAGAATGCACACACTAATCAAAACCACTACTCTCTTCGCTCCTACCTCCTCAGGTCCTCAAGGCAAATGAAATCTCAGGGGGAAAAAGCCAATTTATGCAATCTGAGTCAGCCCAGAGTTTCTCAAATAACCAAAGGAAGTGAATGGTACAGTAACTTTCTGTACTCAGGCGGTCATAGAAATGTGTGTAGTGCACATTCTGGTCAAGCTGATCACTTTTTAAAAAAAAAAAAATTTACAATGTATTGCGTTTTCAGTTTAATACCTTATATCAAATATGTGTCTTCCTTGTTTCTGTTGACCTTTTCTTGCTTGGTTTCTCTAAGGCACGTTGCAGAATCTGCTCTGTCCCGAGGTCATTTTAATCCTGAGGCTAAAACCTCCCACCCTCCCCCAACAAAAAAAGTTTTTAGCCCGCTTTTAAAGGGTCAGAAGTACTTAGTTATGTCAGACAAAGTAACAGACTCTGCATTGTCAACCTCCCATGGCCTGCTGGAGGTCAGGAAAAAAACGTCATGCTTCAGGTTATCCAAAGGGACTGTGGTTTAAACTTACCTTTATACCACTCTTTCTCTGTCTCAGTAAAGCCAGTTAATCAGTAATCAGAGGAAAGAGACTTTCCTCTTGAAATCCCTTATCTAAACATTACTTGGAATATAAATATGCATAGAGTCCACAACTAAACCTCTTTAAAGACAAAAGTTATTGGAGTTTCTTTCAGGTCATACAGTTGTGCTTGATGTGCTCAAGCAGAATATGAACAAACATTGGAAGATAATAGTGCTCATTGATACCCAGGACAATGTAGCCTGCTACGTGTGTCATTGTGAGCTTATCTAGTCATGACAGTTCATCATCACTCCCCGTATGCTAACAGCATGACATGATAATAATTCTTAATACGGATGAATTTAACATGTACTGTCTTTTTTCTTTTTTTTTTAATTGTAATGCATCATCTGTTTGGGAAACTTGATTTCAAGTGGCAGGCACACCTACAAGTTCTAATGTTGCTCTGACCCAATTGTAGACAAAAGGTTTGGAGCCG
This sequence comes from Hemichromis elongatus, assembly GCA_015108515.1. NCBI lineage: Eukaryota > Metazoa > Chordata > Actinopteri > Cichliformes > Cichlidae > Hemichromis > Hemichromis elongatus. Next base: position 16,467 of record VUQR01009801.1, on the reverse strand, counting down.
GGGAAACGGTCCAGTTAAGAAACCCAGTAATAGGACTTTTAATATATTTAAAGACGTTTAAAAAGCTTTTCTTTACTTTCCCCAGGGTACGACTTTGCCGCTGTGCTCGAGTGGTTTGCTGAACGCGTGGATCGAATCATCCTCCTGTTTGATGCCCACAAGCTGGATATCTCTGACGAGTTCTCCGAGGTGATCCGCGCTCTCAAGAACCACGAGGACAAAATGCGCGTGGTGCTCAACAAGGCAGACCAGATCAGCACCCAGCAGCTGATGAGGGTCTATGGAGCGCTGATGTGGTCTTTGGGAAAAATCATCAACACACCTGAGGTGGGAAGGAGGAGGGGAAAAAGCCCTTTGGTTTTTTTCTTTGTTTCTGTTGTTGTTTTTAGCTTTCTGTTTTTGACTGAAGATTTGTAATGCTGTGAGAATTATTTCACACTTCAGTTGGTAGTAATCAAGTGTTAGACACATGTGGAGCAATCACAGGATGTTACTGTTTCAGATTGTAAGCCAAACTCTGGGTGGAGGTTGGATAGTTTTTCCAACGTTATCAAGTTCTCACTTTACCAAGGAATTTAAAGAAAAACTCTTTAATGAAAGTGAAACAGGGATAAAATACGATCCATGTCACATCCCATGTCCTAGCTGATATCACGTGACAAGCACTTGTGATTTTTCCACCTGACTGCTGAGTTAATGTTTGACGCAGAGCCGTATTCATAAAGTGATCCTAAAGGGAAACCTTTGGAGCATGCGGATAATTACTCATTGACTTTAATCTGTAGTTCATATTCTGTTTGGAGTATTAACACTGCAATTCAGAGTCACATTTACATACATTTTTAAAATGTACTCTTGATTAACTGACAGTCTTACACTCCTTTTCTTGATTTTATTGTCTTGGAGTACATGAATGTTTTACATCTGTTTATAAAACCATGAGAACAATGTCACATATGTGGCCTGTGAGAGAATTTCCTGCTGTGGGTGTGAGCTATAAAGTGTAACCTGATGGAGATGAATGGATATTAACTTGGAAAACCTTTATTCTAGGTGGTGCGTGTGTACATTGGGTCGTTCTGGGCCCAGCCCTTGTTGGTCCCAGACAACAGGAAGTTGTTTGAGGCGGAGGAGCAGGACCTTTTTGTGGACATTCAGTCGCTGCCACGCAATGCAGCTCTACGCAAACTTAATGACCTCATCAAGCGAGCACGTCTCGCCAAGGTCAGTATTAAGACAACTAAACCCTTTGGCTTGATGCATTGATCATTGCACAAAGCACCACGGTCTTTATACTGGTGCTTGAGTAGCACCTATTCTCTGTGTTCCTTTAAAGGATAGGCGGTAATACTTAGAGAAAGAGCACAGGTTTACTTTGTAGTGATAGAATTGGTTGTATAAAGGAAATGCATTAAATAATTCAGTGCCATCCACCACCACTAGTTCTGTGGTGTGTGATAATCCAGTACTCAGGCACTGATGGATCATAGAGGTGTCTGTAGACAATCTTAGAGTTTAGCCTGCAGCTTTTTTTGCACATAGAGTGAGCTCAGTGTCTGTGGCAGATTACCAGAGGAAGGTGTGTGTCTGCATGAAATAACCAAACTGGCCACATGTCAGCCAGCAGCAGCATCTGGGGCACAGGTTTGTACACGTGTTTTTACACGTTCCAGCCATAGACCCGTCCTAACTCCTTACTTTTTGATGGCATTTTTCATTGAATAATACATTTTTAAAGAAGCAAAAAAAAAGTTAAAATATTTATAGATATTTCTGTCACAGATTAACGTTCTTAGACTCGCCCGCTACACTGACCATAAAGATCTTTTTAGAGTTTCATTTGTGTGGTCCTGTTTTCACTCTAGTTTTTTTTTTTAGTCCCTGTCTTATGTCACTAAGAGGGTGATACCAAAAAACCCACCCTTTTATTGAACTTGATGTTTTGTACTAAAGTCACCACAAGCAAAGGTCAGCTCATTGATATGTTTGAACATATGTCGGTTTTAAAACAAGTAATACAAATTATAGCACAAGGGTTATTTATTTCTCCTTCTAGTGAATATGTATATATCTCAACTTTAAAAATACACTTCAGACATCCATTTTAAACTAGTTCCCTGTATTTAATATTTTATTTGCCCATTTGCCTGATTAAAAAAGTCCAAAATTCAGATGTTGTAACTCCCAAATGTTTAATGCAGATGTCCAGTAAGTGCTAAGAATTTCTGTTTTTTCTCTTATGCATTCAGGTTCAAGCTTACATTATCAGTTCTCTGAAAAAGGAGATGCCGAGTGTGTTTGGAAAGGAGTCCAAAAAGAAGGAGTTGATTGCCAACCTGGGGGAAATCTACCACAAGATAGAGAAAGAGCACCAGATCTCACCCGGAGACTTCCCCAACCTCGCCAAAATGCAGGTAAGATTTAAAAAGAAAGTTACATCTAGAGAGAAATGGAGCACTTTCCTGACAAAACTGAAGTGCTATGTCGAGTTACAGATCTGATGAAATAACAACTCTATTTTTGGAGTGTTATATAAAGTGTTAGAAACAAGCTGTTCAGAGTAGAATGACCTTCCAACCTTTACTCTTCACATCTTTGCCCTTCTTTCCTGCTCTTGCCCTCCAGGATGGGCCAGGACAGAGATGAGATTTATTTTTCCTGGTTTGTCAGGAAATCCTGCTTCTTGTATGTTGCTCCCATTGGTAGCCATTGAAGACTGATCTATTTCTATCACCAATTCCTGTTTTCTCTCAACCTCCTTCATTCCCTCAGGAGCTGCTAAACGGTCAGGACTTCACCAAGTTTGCCTCACTCAAACCCAAACTGCTGGAGGCGGTGGAGGACATGCTCGCCAATGACATTGCGCGTCTCATGGCAATGGTCCGCCAGGAAGAGGCCTCCATGCCCAGCCAGACCGTCAAGGGTGGAGCTTTTGAGGGAACCATGAGCGGACCCTTTGGGCACGGTTACGGTGAGGGTGCCAGCGAAGGCATTGACGAGCTGGAGTGGGTGGTGGGTCGCGACAAGCCCACATACGATGAGATCTTCTACACCCTCTCTCCCATCAACGGTAAAGTGTCTGGCGCTGCAGCCAAGAAGGAGTTGGTGAAGTCCAAGCTGCCCAACACAGTCCTGGGAAAGATCTGGAAGCTGGCAGACGTGGATAAAGATGGCTTCCTCGACGACGAGGAGTTTGCCCTGGCCAACCACCTGATCAAGGTAAAGCTGGAGGGCCATGAGCTGCCTCCCACGCTGCCAGACCACCTGGTGCCCCCATCCAAGCGTGGGACAATGGAGGCCTAGATGCACCCTTCACCAGAGAAAGACTGGAGGGAATCTGGCGGTTAGGTGGGAGGGAGGGAGGGAGGGCAGGTCCATCTTTGTGAATCTGGGGATAATGTTTAGTGTGTGTGTCTGTGTGAAATAAATGGTGGGAGAGGGGTTTGATTTGCAAACTGATAGAAGGACAATTACTGAACTGATGGGTAGCTGGAGGTCACACGATGAGGCTGAACATGGATTTATGCATCCTGTGTAAAAGATGTCTTACAGATATACACTTCATATTGTTATACGTTGATCCAAAGAAATCTAATTTTTTTTCGAGTTGAAAAAAAGAGAAAGGAAATAAATCAAAACAGCTGTTAGATGTGCTTTATCTCTATTTTTGTATTTCCTCACTGTTAACTTTGACTCTTTCCAGAAGATTCCTTTTTCTTATTTTGCCAGATAAATAAAGGAATGCTGTACCATGCAGAAGGTCAAATGAATTTGTATTTAATATTGCTATATCACATTTAACAGTGGTTTTTCAGAAGAAAGCTACTTATTAAAATGGGGGGAAATGCATTTAAATAAATATGCTAAATAAATCTAAACTGATTCATAGTTTGGTGCTTTGAATTTGTAGTAGTTGCTTGTTACCAAAGGTTATGTCAAGGACTGTGTCACCCAGAGGCCATCCAAAGGTCATCCAGAGAATTTTTATAGTATTTATTCAAATCTGTTCAGTGTGTTCCTCTGCCCTCTGTAGGCCAGACAGAGTCAAAGCAGGTGCCTCGGGAGGACGTATAAGGTAATTTAGCCATGGAAGTGGCTTCTGCATGTTTTCAAGGACAAATTGAAAACAGTGGCAATGGCAGCCATGCTTACGTTCTCTGGAGCTCTTACATGACACGTGGAGACGATTTACAAAAACTCAGTCCAGGCTCAGAGACGAGCACAAAATTGTAAGACAGGAAACCATCTCCAGTGAGCCTGGAAATAAAATACACTTTTATTTGCCTTCTAAATCTGTGCGATTATATAACCTAAGCAGGCCTAATGTAGATGTCAGATGTTAAAACAAGCAACTGAAATATAAATCATATTCCTCCTCAGGCTGTTTTCTCCGTGTATGTAAAGGGAAATGCAGAAAGGTGACTTATGCAAGTCCAAACACAAACACATCCTCATACACTGCATGTCGCATCATGTTTGTTTGCATATTTTCCATCTGACAGATTCATCAGTATCATCCGATCATTTTATGTAACTAGATACCAGTTGAGAGAATCAGTTTGCCTCCTAAAACGCACCATTACACTCACAGCCATGTGTTTCCATCTTATCTTAAAATGACTTACTCTGAAACTATGCACAGTGACTCAGTAAGTTATCAGCCAGCATAAGATACACGGTATTTCTCCTCTGATCCAGAGGCGCTCTCTTGTGTCTTTCTGAGTTACTACAGGTGCTTTTTTTTTTTTTTTTTTTTTTTTTTTTTTTTTTTTTTTTTTTTTTTTTTTTTCCCTCTCT
>VUQR01009800.1:15330-29088 GCA_015108515.1 Hemichromis elongatus | reverse complement strand
CTCCACTAGTCTTACCAAAGCAGGGGAGTCTGTGAGATGTGTGTTATATGTTAAATCTATGGTCTTAGGGCTGTGTGAATCTAAAAGCAGGCCTGTTGTCAAAACCAATTTTGTATATCACAGTGGGTTGCTGCGCATTATCATAACACCAGCTCAGCAACTAAGGCTTTGAATTCATAATCAAACAAAGGTGGGGAGGACAGTGTGTCCCGTCTGATTCAAATGAATAGAAAGGGAGAGTGGAGCGTAACATTTATATCAAAATACAGTTTAGTCTTTACTGTGGAACGTCCATATCGCAAGGAGGATAACTAACTCTAAGAGTGCTTTTAAGTAAGTTTGGCTTAATGATTCAAATGCATGTAAAAAACACATGACTGACAGCAGAATAACTCTCGTACTCGTTTTAAAAGCCAAAATTCCAACATTTTCCGGTTTAATCTTTTTTGGCTTTGCTTTTCTCTGTTTCTCACAAAATATCCTTCAAGATTCTGTTTTATTATTATCATGTAAGAAAACTAAAAAGCACTGCTGCTGCGGGTCAGGATCCCCGGCAGAACGGTGGTGCAGTAGTCGGTCCCTGGCTTAAACGCACTGGTCGGCTGTGCCCTATCTGTGTGGCGCTTGCATGTTACCTGTGTGGGATCTCTGCAGGTATCCTGGTTTCCTGATAAATTAATTGGCAATTCTAAATTGTCCATATCTGCGTATGTGAGCATGAATGGTTGCCTGTCTCTCTTTGTCTGGACTGGCAGCCTTGTCCAGGATATTCCCCGACCTTTGCCCCCACATGAACCTAAACTGGATCAGTAGAAGAAAATGTCTGGCCGCTGGATGGTTTGCCACCACCAAGATTACTAAAATAATTGTTTTGTGTTCTTGACAAAACAATAATTACTTTGTATTTCCAACATCACATCTGTCAAAACTATTTTTTAAGCAGGCAGCAATTTTATGATTAGAAAATGATTACTACACTGCTAAAGTGAAAACAAAAGCAATTACTATGCCCACGTTATGTTCAGTGTTCTCTATATGGGAGACAGTTGAATAACATAAAAAAAGCTTTAGTGATATTCAGCTTATCGCCATTTTTTGTATGAATTTCTCTCATTAAAAGCAGATTAAGTTGCTTTTAATTGATCTTAACCCTGATTTAAGTTGTTCACGATTGAAAACACTGCCATTTGCCACACTGTCTGAATGCTGTCTTTATAGCTTGTCGAGCCATGTGAGACCAAACAAAACATGCACCTGCAAAGTGCTTTTGACAATGATGAGTCAGACATGGTTACAGAAAGCATATGGGCTCGTAGAAGCACTTACCGGCTTCTTAGTAGCATGCTGAGATTCTCCATCAACCTCCACCAGGAAGTTGTATCTTCCAACCTGCAATGGCGACACTGCGATCAGTCTAATTAACAACAGTGAGAATTGGTTTGTGTAATTATTCTGTTCCTTGGAGCTTGCATTTTAGAGACATGCGTGTCTAATGATAAAACGGTGCCAAATGCCAGTTGTTGGTTAAGTATTCTCTCTCTTAGGCCAAGCCTGTCATTAGTAACATGGAGAGCTCACTGATCTGAGACAAGGCGAGGTAAGGATCATGTAATGCAATAGTGTAAACAATAAGTGTGTGTTAAAGGCTGTAGAGCAATCAAAGAGAAGCAGTCATAACATACACTGTGTCGGAGAGCTGTAGATAGCTTGAAATGTGTTTATCTATTAGCACAGCCATTTTCATTTCATGCATCAGGCCCGATAATGTCTTTGTAACCAAACACGGCACTTTGTCTCAATGAAAGCTGGGCAAAATCTAGAGGAATTGATGTTCCTGTGCACTATGACTTGTCTAGGAATAAGAAATACAACCAAGATTATGTCTAGGGTTGTCAGTAATATTACAGCAACACTCCATATCCACGGATAATGAAAAGAGATTTCACAATCCTTACTAGAAGTAGAATACAATAGAAGAGATGAAAGGAATTTGCTGCCCAAAAATAGATCAAGAGATTTTGTGTCGTTATTATGAAACATAGCAAGCATAGATTTTGTTGGTTGATGCCCACTGTTAATCTCTGAACATACAGAATAATTTATCATAATGTATGTATTTTATTGTATCATGAAACTGAGTGCTATAAATAATCCAATCTTTGATCTTTGCATTGTACAGCAAAAGGCAGATTATCAGAGACCAGATAAATAAGGTTTATATATACATATATATGTTGTTTACATACAAGAACTATTTGGGTAAACGTGATAATATAGCTATAAAAAATGTGCAGGGATATGTAGAGACACCTTTGCAATTCCTTAGAACAGTGGGGGTCTGAAATAATGGGTCCTTGGCGGCACCTGCACTCCATCTCTGCACTCCAGCAGATCGACACATAAATGCCATTGGACAGCTAATACTTATTATGCTCAGATGGTTTTGGAAATGAGACCCTGGCTGTTTTCTCAATTTGGAGCCTTAAGGCAGTGATTTAAAGAGATAAAGGGGATAAATTCAGGCACAAAAGTGCCGTCCAATCTATCATTGACATGACCTTGACTCAGAAAGCAAACGGAAACATGAATCGAAAGGGGCCTTTCCAAAGTTAACCGTGCTGCTGATACAAAGGCAAAGGGCTAGCTACAGCATCTCTTACAGGCTGTCTTCCTGACAATACATTTGCACTGCTAATGAGGTCAGCTGAGTACACCAGTCAATGTGAAATTATACCAAAATATGGAGAAATGGATAGCCACATATTACAAATGAAAAAGGATCGAAGCATTAGGCTGCAGCAGGAAAACCAGATAAAAACTAAAAATCCTTTGAACTGCTTTGATAGATATAATTAAGATTAGCCCTTTCCTGAGGTTAATATCTAATAAACCTCATTGGTGATTTGACCACTTTTTTTTAACACACACACCCCCACACACATACTCAGAATTTAACCTCCAAAAGAAAAAACCTTGGACAGAGAAGCACACTGAATATTATACATCATTAATTTGGCTTAATGATTCAGATGATAGTGGTGCAGTCTGCTGATGGGATTGAACCGCACGATTTTGGAAGACATGCAACCCCGACTTCAGACAATAAAATGGTTTATCATCCCATCCTTCTCTTTGTTGAACATAAAGAAAGAATTTCCATTTAGGAAGATTTTATATCATTTTATAAATATTTTGATGCATGTTGAAGATTATAGGCAAATATATATCTATATCTATATCTATATATATATATCTATATATATATAGATATATATATATATATATATATATATATATATAGATAGATAGATAGATAGATAGATATATATATATAGATATAGATATAGATATATATATATATATATATATATGTACTATATTTAGAATTTTAGCAATTCTCTTTTAATGCCTCATTTGATAATTAAAGAAGAGCATTTCTAAATGTAACACAAGTCCTGATTTTCTTTTCAGCACCTATGATAATTATAGCGAGGCCACACAGTAGCAGTAAATTGAATAAAATTGCAATCTCTAATTTCTTTCAGTACAAACTTTGCACCGCACAGTTTAGCATTTTTTAAATCATTTTTCTTAAAAAGGCTCTGCTATTTATTCAGTTCTTTGCTTGTTTATCAACCTTTGCATCCCTGTATGCTGTCCTTTACTTGACATCAGGAACAGCTATTTCACACAATGATCTGATTAGACAGTCTGTCCCAAATTAAAGAGCAACAACCTTGGGCAGACTTTTAGGCAGGCCTGTTGCAGGACATTAGGAGAATAAATCAAGGAACTCCAGCTGACCCACAATAATAATAACGCTGTAAGTGAGAAAATGCATCTGTAGAATTTTAAACAGAAAATATTGTTGCTTGGACAAATTTCTACTTCTACTGGATTTATGAATACATTATATTTGTATGAATTCAGAAATGAGTGGAATTGTAATTCTGCGATTTTAAAGTCTAATTATGAACACATCAGGGTAATTTAAAAGAAAATTAAATAGTTCAGTAATTAGATTTGAACAAGAATAAAGAAGAAGAACAAAAGGTACAGAAAGTTTTAAATGAGATACTTCTAATGGATTTCAGTAAATAACAAAATATCCCCTTTCATATTTAAATCAACTCACTGAGTAATAATGAGCACTTATTACTCCAATTAGAATTACAATTCAATTTTAATACAGTTGCAGATAACATGCTTTTTATTGACCCTACTGATAGAACGGTACAAGGTCAGATTAGCAGGAAAATAAAAATTCTGTATAAAAACATGTTTATGTGTCATGTAAACGATAGTGTTAACCCAAGGTATCGCATTTTCACATCCAGCTGAGAGGTGATTAGGAAAATTACAGAATGTCCTTTTTTCCTTTCATTAAAACAAATATAAGAAACTATAAGTCAGCCTTTCTATAGCAATCATCAAAATACTTGAATTTAGTTATTTAGCACGTTTAGTTTTAGTTTTTTTCACTTACTCATCAAATCCCCTGTGTTTAATATCACAACCATGCTACTGAGTAACTGATATTTCCCTGCATCCATCTAGCCATCCGTTTTCTTCATCGCTCATCCAGTTCAGTTTATGGGGTGTTGGAGCCTATCCCAGCTGCCATTTCTAAATGAAAAATTGATATCAAGTTAAAAATATGCCTGGAATTTGTCTTTGATCAGAAATCCAGCACCTGGACTCAATTTCCAGCTGTTGAAGCAATCTTCCTTTTAAGAAACTGACTTTTAGGAGCCTCAGAATATTGACACACTTCACTTTTCCTCAATAATAATGTTATCGTGATGTGACAGCCCTAGTCACAGTGCTCATTGTGTATACCTCTCACAGGCAAATTCTGCAAAAAAACAGACTTGTGCAAAGAGTGCGCATGCACTTGACAATTTTAAAATGCAACCTGCCTCATGCTGTTAGTGCGAAAGCCCTTCAAAGTCCATGACTGTGGAGACTGCGATTGGGCCAATGTCTTTTAATTCTTCTTTTTAGTTCATTTGTTGTTGGCAAACCAGCTGTAATGTGAAGTATCATCACCTCTTGTGTGTGGAGTGTGGAGAAGCAAATTACAAGAAATTAGGTTGGCAACTATGTATTTCCCATGATGTTTCTCCAAAGAGGCTTCTTAATGTGATGCTACATTAATGCTGATTCCAGTTTCCTTCTTTCCTCCTCACAGACCCTAAACTACACTAGCACTATCTCCAGGTAATGACAGCCTGCGCATCCCATGCACTCCTCTTGATTTCATTAGAAAGACTTAACTGTGCAACTCACAAATTTAATAATATTATCACTTATGATGATGCATGCTGATGCTATCATGAAGTTGTCGAGCTGTTCTGTGTTCATGAGAAAATGTGATCCACACCGATACAGATTACCTGACATTGCCTCAAAAAACCCCCCCAAAAAAACGTCATGTCTGAATCATACTGAAACCACAGAATCTCGAAATAAATCAGTTGTTATTGTCTATTAACCTAATGGCTTGTGATGCATCTGCTTCTCTTAGAAGACCAGTGGTTCAAAGTGGGTACACAGGAGCATTTGGTTTTATGGTATCAAAAGAGAATTTTATTCCCTTGTAAGCATTTTTTTAAATTTCCATGTGAACCTAACCAGAAGACATATACTGTACTGCTGAAATAATGATGTTAATAAAAAAATGCACGTCAGACAGCTCCAGCAATGACAAGGCAAGCTGCAAGCTTAAATTTGGCCCACTAAAGCTAACGACAAACAATATTCAATTGTGTTGTGCAACAAAGCGATAGTGAAAACACCTTTGAGTCGCTCACTATATTCTGATGTAGACTTAGCAGTATTAGAGTATTATGCATATAACATTGACCTATCTTGATAATTAATAATTGATTAATAATAATTGTCATTTAAAAAACACTGTTTATGTGGTTAAAAATGACACCATAAGTAATTTACTTATAGTTTATAATTTATCTGAGCCAATATCTCTCCGAAACGTAAGTCGAACCTTAAATACACATACATGGAATATACAACATCTAGCTCATGTCAAGTGTGTTTAGCGTTTGCCCTCATTGTAGAAATAAACATGAAGCTAATTAAGTCTGACACTGACAGATACAGCCAAATTATATTTAAATTATGGTTAATTATCATCCATACAGCAAAAAAAAAAAAAAGAAGTAGTGAAGAAAATTAGATCAAAGTCTAATTAAAAGCAGTCTGAATCATGTACACAAAAACCAGGAAACAACGACACATGAGACAATTACTTTTTGCTGTAGCAACAGATGGCCAGTATTACCATGACTCCCAACATGACTCTTTCCACCTAATTACAAGAAAGCAGAATTGAAAACAGCACATACCGTTGGTAAATGTAAAAGTTTAGATTACATTTCCTGATGGTGTTAAAAAGATATATAATAATATTGGGAGAAACAAAATCTTCTTCAAGTCTTTTACTGATGTAGAATCATAAAAGTAAAAGTCAAATACATATTTGCAGCATAATTGTATTATTTCTATTTTTTAAATAATTGAAATCAGTAGAATTATAAAGAAAATAAAAATGTAACATTAAATTATTGTGCTGTCTCAGAGTTTCATGTTTGTCTGTAAACCTTCAGCGTCTAATATCTCCATTTAACACTAGAACTGCCGGAGGGGTCATTTTGACTCCTTGGTATTTAAAAAAATGTGTTTCTCTATTAAATTAAAACTCCATCATCTCATATTTTAGGCTTATTTATCAAATTCACAATTCTAGGGTTTGTGGACTCAAAAGAAAAAAAATGACCACTTTTGCCTCGAACCACAGAGGACATCGTTTTGACCCCATAGAAATTAATTGAAAACTGCTACTCCAACTCTCTGGGTTGCCTAGCAACACAGTTTTTTGTGGGGTTTTTTTGTTTTTTTTTTACAAACATTTTGACATGAAGGGCACTGTAAAATATATATCACATGAGCCAGAGCTAGCTATATGTGATTGATAAAGAGTGTTGGTTTAATGAGTTACTGTAATCACATTACAGTTTTCAGTAATGCAGTAATGTAACACATTACTGTACTAAATTCAGTAATTATGTTACAGGTACAAATATAAAATGTTCTTCAGTTAGTTTTTCTTCTTACACTCGGGCTTTGGTCAGCTGATTACAGTTTAAGTGCAGGCAGAGGGAAGAGCTGGAGCGGTAGAGCGACACAGCTTTTGATGAGTGGAGAGATGCACATTACTTTTATTTTTATTGCACAAATGGACAACAGCACAATGGTAACATGGTAACTGCATCCAAGACAGGGCTACCACATTATACTGCTAACACAGCTTCTGCTCTTTGCTGATATCTGCAGAGCCAGCATGCTAACGTAAAGCTAGCCAAGAAACCAGAGTGATTTTAAAGGTGTCTGCAGACCCCAGCCCAGCAGACAGACACTGACCTTCAACAAGTAACAAAAGCAGCACAATAGAATCACTGTGGTGACCTTTTTTAAAGTCTCTTTGAGCTTTTATAATTAGGACTATTTGTATTTTTTATAGTTATTTTGTTATATTTTGTATAATTTAATCGTTTATTTGTTTACTGTTCTCACTGTCTTTGAGGAACTGCGACTAATAATTTCATCTGCAATTAGTAAAATATTCTGATTCTTTGTTTTCATCTTTGGTTTGTTATTGGATTTGTGTTCCTACGTCCTGTCCCTGTCCACCTCTCTTAATGTAATGGCCAGTCTCTTGGTATTCTGCTGTACAGCAAACCTCCATATGACAGCTCATATGGATGTGCAATTCTACAGGAGCTGGACTAGCTGTACAACCTGAATGGGTGGCAGGTATCATCTCATGATACTAGTAGTGACAAGAACACTAGTAAAAAGGAAAACTAGAGAAAAATCACTCAGAAGGTATAAAGAGGAAGCAATGGTCTCTGGCCACCATCAGCAAAATCATTCCCTTTTTTGAAATGATCTTGAGCGTTGTCTCTCCACTGTACTCATGGTCACTTATTTTGCAGACAGTGAGTAAAACTGAGAACCAATAATTTATGCTTTCTACCTAGACTGAATGACATTCCTGAAGTTGATTCTGATATAAAATTTAATATCAGTTTGCATTTGAGTTTTTGTTGGCATTATTTTTGCTAGAACGAACATTTTGAATTACAGGATTAACTGACTTGTTTTATACTGTGATGTTCAAGTGTTCCCCTAATTTTGAGCAATATCTAATCCAAACAACCAATCTACCAGTAAAGGTGAACATTTATTTAAAACACTTTTTAAACTTAAAGATTCAAAATGACACCACCACCATAGACACCAGCTGGCAATGATACCCCTTATTCTGCTCTGTAGGAGCTCCACTGTGAGCTTGAGAGCCACTCCAAAAAGAACTTGAAGCAGGTGGCAAAATACTTTACATTTTACATCAAGTCCCTCAGAGCTGCAGAGTAAGAAAAAGACTTAAGAGTTGAATTAAAGAATAAGCCTCAATATATCATTCTACATGCATTTATGAGGAGTGCGAGGGATGAGAGAGTCCTAATTAAGGCCCCAGTGGCCTTAAGACCAGTCAACAAAAATTAGCCAAGCACCAGTCCATGGGAAAAAATGTGTTATAGCAGGTTTCTGGCAGTGATTAATGTAAATTTGGTTTCAAAGGTGGTCCACTGAAAACCTACTTATGATTACAGAAAAAACTATATAACTATTTACCTGAAGAGTTTCAATCAGGTTTCAGAAGTCATTACAGTACAGAACTAGCATTAGTGACAGTGGACTCTCTGTGTGCTGGTTCTGCTACACCTCAGCATTCCATACTGTGGCTCACAATAGTTTATTATAAAGATTAAAGTATGCCCTGCACTGCAGTGGTTTGAATATAATTATATAATATTAATTATGGAGTTCCACAGGGTTCTGTGCTAGGACCAGTTCTGTTTACATCATACATGCTTCCCTTAGGCAGTATCGTTACAAGGCATAGCATACATTTACACTGTTGATGATGCCCAGCTTTGTCTATCCATTAAATCAGATAACATACACTAATTACTTAAACTGCAGGAATGTCCTTTCCTTTGCCTACGGGGTCTTTAATTATCAACCCCTATTTATCTTAAAGACCTCATAGTGCAATGTAATACCAATACAGCCCTTTGCTCTTACACTGCTGAAATCCCAGGATATGGTTTCAAGGATATTAAAAAAAAATAAAACATTCAGCTTTCCAGGTCCCTTTACTGTTGACCCAGCACCCAGTTTGGATATGGGAGATAGACACTTCAATGAAGGTTAGGAATAAACTTTCCTTTTTGAGAAAGCATATAGGCTGGGATCAGGTGACCCTGAATCCTCCCTTACTTATGTTACAACAGGCCCATGATGCACTGAATGTTTCCTCTTCACTCACTTTCTCTGTGTTTATGCAGCATTCTGCATTTAATCATTAGTTATTATTATTATCCAAATTAATCTTAATATCTTATTATTCTTCCCCGCATCAGATGGCAACCCCTCCCTAAAGCTGGTTCTGCTGGACATTTCTTCCTTTTAAAAGGGAGTTTTTCCTTCCCACTGTTGCCAAAGTTTTGCTCATAGAGGTTCATATGATTGTTGGGGTTTTGCTGTTTTCTTTATTATTGCAACTTCCAACATAAAGTGATTTCAGGCATCTGATTTGTGATTTGGCACTATTTAAATAAAATAGGTATGAATTGGATCAAACCAGACAGCATTCACCTTTTCAGAGCAAATATTGTTCCTAACCACTGCAACCGCAGCATTTTAAAAGGCAGAAGGTGCCTTCAAAGGCAAAAAGAGCCAAAGTTATGTTTGGGTGTCTGCAAAAACTCAGCTTTACTAGCTTTACGTTAGCATGCTGGCTGTGCAGATGTTTGCAAAAAGCAGAAGTTATGTTAGCAGTATAACAAGGTTGTTTCTGTCCTGGATGCAGTTTCCACTTCACCACTGTGCTTCTGTCGTTTTATGAAATAAAAAATTACTTAAGTAATGTCTATATCTCCTCTCCTGAAAAGTCACTGTACCATTCCACCATTTTTTTTCTCCCTCATATGAACTCAACTCAGCTGCTTGTACATAAGTACAAGATATTTGATGTTTTCTTTCTATCTCCCCATTGTGCAGATAACTGGAGAAACTGTAATGCAAGTGACGATATGATTTTACTGTAATGCGTTAACTGAATTTAATAGAGCAATGCATTACATTACTGCATAAATGAAAAATGTGAATACAGTATCTAATTAACGCGTTACACCCAACACTGCTGGTGAAGAATGAAGGATCTTCAAATCCACGTCAGATAATGGCGATAAATTCAGTCTGAGATCCTAGTGGAATGCAACAGTTAATGCTAGAATCAAACTGTTCACCCGTTTGTGTAATATTAACACAAACTAAGTAATATAAGTAAATGTAATTATAAACTAAAATCAAAGGTAAAAGTTCAGATTTTATTTATATCAAAATGTTAAATTCAACTGTCCACTATGTGCCGTTTGACCTTTTTGGTACAAAAAAAGTACAAATTGTTCACTGTTCATCATTTGGGATTTTTCTCTTTCTTTTTTTTCATAAGAAGACCAGGTGATCCACATGTTCTGGTTTGAGAGTGCTCTTTTTTGCAGTTACCACAGCTCCCAGTCTCTCCACAGACACATGAGTATCTGTTTGACAGCCTGGAGAGAAAAAGGAAAAGTGACCTCATGGACACACCACCAGTTCAAAGAATCCTCAATGAGAGGGAAAGTTGGGGCTTTACAGTTTCAATCCATTTCCTTCCCTGCCGTGCCATAGGTATTCTTGGGTTGTGCTGTACTTTCATTGAAAGCGTGTATCGGCAAACTCACAAGTGGCATCATCCTCCACAGGCAACATTTCTTCCAGAATCCCTGTTTGTGCTGGTGCTCCTTCTAAATCTAAATGAAAGAATCAAACCAACAGTTAGGACTTTCCTAGCAACAAGATGAGAATATTGCTTTTCATTCAATCTCATGAAATTTTTATTGATGATGTTTTTTTCAACATTTTACATGAAACGTGGTGAAATTACACTTAAATTATTCATCCTCACGCAACAATGGGTAAAACAGTGAGTAAGTCATGTCCGCCTTTTTAATTTAGTGGCACAATTACAGCATCTTTTTGGTTGGTCTTATCTGGTTTCTTTATGGTGGCATTATTCACTAGTTTTAAAGCTACAGTAATTTGGATAAGTTTAAAGAAGCAAAGCAGAAAATAGAAAGCCCTCTTCCTGTTGTTTTTTTATTTTCTTGCGTATTGCTATTCTGGTCAAAAAAGATCTACAATTGGCTTAAGTGTTCCTACTACTTTTCTAAAACTTGGAAACATTGCTATAGAAAAGCATAGGAGGTGGAGGAGATGTGGGAGTAGACTTGTCTTTTAAAAATTTTAATTACAATATGTAAAAATGTTTCTATGATTTTTATTTTGTCTAACTGTGGGAAAAAAATATTTCCTTACTCAAGCTTCAATAGCTTCAGATAAACAAGTTATTCAATTTGAGTTGCAAATACAACATTAAATGCATTATTTCTGAGAACCCGTGCAAATCTGGTTGTGCAACTTGTAACACAATAACACGATGCCAGCTGACAGCTCTCCTTGCTAAATTATCCATCAGAAACAGATTATCCAACACAGACTCTGGAAAGATGAAGTCATGAAAGAGTTACACAATACTCCACCTGAGCTGGCATGACATGCTGGCTGTGGCACTTTCACATACAAGACTGTTACTGGAAGTACAACACAGAACATTTTTTCATATTATTTAACACTTAGGGTTACTTGGATGTTTAGTATTGTTATTTTGTGAATTTTAGGCAAAAATGTTACAATAATAGTGGCATAAAAGAAAAAACAATGGCTTGGGTTGAAACCTTCATTTTCTCGGTTGCCTGACTCTGGTCAGAGAACAGCCTCAAAAATGCTGTCTGCATTATATTTATCATTATCTTTCAAATTTACACTACATTAGTTTCGAAGTATGCTGACTGTCAAAAAAAGGAACAACAATAACATTACATTTTCCAAACTGCAAAGAGACGAATCACTTATAATGACTGCTGGACTAAGTGTACTGACTCCACACTGGGATTTGGTTTCACTGCAGAATTCAGGTATAGCCATGTCTTAAAGTGACTGTGGTAGCAAATTATGCCCTGGCTCCACAGTTCTCAGTAGGAAGAGAACACTTGGATTTTCTAAGACAGAATAGTGAAAGGTATTTAGCTGTTAAAGCACCAAAAGCTAAGGGACTCTTTTCCCACAGAGCTTGTTGGCAAAGTTGAAAGTTCCTGGTCCGTTCATGATTAAATGACCTCTTGGCATTCGTTGCAGTTGCAGATGTGACATGGCTAACCTCTTCCCCCAAAACTACTGCATTACCAACATAAATAATTTTTTCGAGATGTATTTCATACACAACGTGCACCTTATCCAATTCAATATGTCTCCTTTCAGCAACCTGGCAATGTAATGATGTAACTTTACAAATTTATTGTCCAGCCAAAAGAATCAGCAGTCATCTTTTGTAGAGTGCAACTCCCTTTTTTCCCATGGTGTCAAAGTAGTAGGCTATATCTTTTCACACAGAGTAAGCTCCTTTTCTGTGCCTAGTCAATTGAAATATACCAGCGATAAAATCTGTAAAATTTTGAGGGTTGACTTTGACTATCTGCCCACCTCCACACTACCCAACAATAGAAGCCGGCATTTAAACTCCATCTAAAAGTCCCTGAACACCTGTGCTGAGGTCAATGACATTTTAGTTTCTATAACGAAACTGTCTGGAAAGGATGAAAGATTTGTGCTTGTTATAGTGCTTTAAATGAAATTCAGCAATTGACTAATGCCCAGACTACAGAATAGAAATGCTTTTCTGCTCAGCTTCACCTTTATTTACAACAATGCAGCATGATAGATACATAACCATATTTATTATTTAATAATTAATAAATAATTTTTTTCTCATATATTTTTGGTTAGAAAAATTTAAGAGGTTATCCCTCAAAACTGCAAATACAAAAGAGTTACACAAAATAGTTTCCAACCACAGGAAATTTAATTTGAGTGTCTTCATAGTTTTATTTTTGAGATACACAAATTTTTATACACTGCAGGAAAAACGAAAATATATATTATAATGCAAATTTGCAAAAAATCAGCATGTGCATCAAAATAAACTATTTCCAGCAGTGCAATTTCAAGTTCTAAGGCTCCCAGAAACTATACAGAAAAGTATAAAGTCAAACATGATTTAAAAACACCAGTATGGGCTTATAAGGTGCTGAAGGTAAAAAAACAAAAACAAAAAAAACAAACAATTTCCACAAAAATGACTTCACTTCTGGTTTTGGGTAGGTTATGGCAGACATACGATCGTTTGCGCTGACGTCTATTCAAAAGTAGGAAATGTTAAAAACAATCCGATCGAATTGGATTGGATTGTTTTCGTTGCTGCAAGTGCTTTTTATGCAAGCTTTGCAAACCTATATGAAGAAGGAAACTGTGACCTAAGACAAGCTGATGGCATAAGATGGAAGTACAACTCCTCCGCTTTCATATGCAAAAAAAAGTTATTGCGCTAGCTTATGTGGTTGCGGTTCTACAGGCATTTAAAAATAGTTATGCAAAACGGAGCATTTCCGTAAATTAATAACCAAATGTCCTCTGCTTTGTTTTTAAATTTGCTGTAGTGTTTACACACTG
>VUQR01009800.1:0-15310 GCA_015108515.1 Hemichromis elongatus | reverse complement strand
TTACACACTGAGGCATCTTGAATTTTGCTGGACACCTTGGAACCTAAACTTATGTCTTCCTTTTAGTGCTGTCAACGTTACGCAGCTAAACGCGTTAACACAATCATCACGATTAACTTGATTAAAATTTTTAACGCACTCAACCCGTCTGGGGTGCAGAAGGAACAAAATGCCCAAAATTCGTTGACAGACATGTTCCAGGGATTTTGAGTCAGTCTGCGCTCCAGATAAGTTAACTGTTAATTGCATTACTCGGGATGACGGCGTTAAGGCATTTGGTATGGGTTAACAAACACGTTAACGCCAAGTAACCCCTCACACGGACCACTCTGTGTTAACCCATTAACGGGATTTTGCCAATTTTGACGCATTAACGCGGGTCAGTTCACCTTAACATGCTAACGCTGACAGCACTAGTTCCTTTTAACATTTTTTATTTAACAAGCTTTTTGTGTTCTCTTTTTCTCTTCCATTCTTCAAAATACAACCTCAAAACATACCATAGGGTAATGTAGCCATGCACACGCTGGCTTAACAAAAACAATTGGTCTATAGGTTTCCTGGTTTGTTGATTGATTCGTTGACAGCAGGACCAGGTTGCTTTGAAATTACAAAAGTCTCCTCTAAATTTTTATTTTGAACTCTTTGGATCCTATGCCTTTCCTTTTTAATGTTCCCAGTATTATTAGGAATAACAAGGAACATAAATAGGAAGAGCTAAGTGTTGTAGAACTAGAAAATAAATGCATTATCAAATGGGAAATTACAAATATATGTACATATATATATATACATAACTGGCATTGGTAGCTTTGGGCTAATGGTTGATGCAATAGTCTCCATAGCTGGTTGCAGTGGAAAAAAATTAAAAAGTTACACTGTTGAATTCACAACGGGTAAGAATTTGAGGCTTGTCGCAATTTTACTGAAGTTGATATTCACAACGTGGTTTTCAAGTGCCTTTCTTTTTGTAGGTTCAAGTCAAGTTACCACGGGGTAGTATGACAGGTAAGTCTTCAGGGTTCTCTCAGGTTTCAGGCACAGGTTGCTTGTGGTTACTTTCAAAGGTGGACTTGGCGTCTCTTTTTTCTGCAGACGCATTTATTGGGACTGACTCTTTTCCTCCATAGGCTGTGGTGCAGTCAAGGTCTTTCGAGATCTGCAGGTGAATATTTCTTTTATGAGTGAGAGTGGGTCAAACAGGTTTCCCCAGAAGCAAGGCAGGCAGCCACACCAGGACAGAATGATACTGAGCAGCTTAACAATCCAATGAGGAATGGAGAGGAGAACCAGGGTTATATACTGCTAGAGAGGATAGAGGTAAAGGAGGATCAGGTATACTGGTGGAAACTAGGGCAGCCATGCCTACTTTTGGGAGGGGTAAGCAGAGCTAATACTGACACCCACACATGCACATGACAGTGAGAGGAGAGGAGAACAGAGAGAAGGCAGGTCAGAACCTGAGAGGGGAATGGGACCATGACATTTAGTGTTAATACTTTTTTTCCTGTCTGGCAAAAGAACAAAGACCATGGCTACTCTAAAGTGTCCTCATTAAGCACTTTTCAGCAGCAAGTTACTGAAGGAAAAAACAAAAGTGGTAGTTGCAGTGATGTAATTATTTACTAAGGCATTGCCCGTGAGTTGGGGATCTTTCTTTCTTTCTTTAATATTTTACAGAAGCATCCTTTCAGGTTCTGGTACTTTGATATTGTTGTGTTTACAGAAGCTTTCATCATAGTCTGAATATCCATAGATAATTCAAAACAGTTCAAATTAATGAATCCCAAAGTCAACAAAACATTAGAAGTCAAGGCTAAATGTTGTAGCAATATTGGCCAGTTGTTTTAAATAACATGTAACCTTTTTTTTAGCAAAACTATTCTTTATATCAGATACACAATGTTTTTTTGTTTTTTTTTAATCTAAGCTCTGAAATCTTTTGTTGAACTGCAATCATTCCCCTTGCTTATGTGTCCATTAAAAACATACTAAACTACAGTTCTGCCATTGATTTGTCATCATGCTGGAGGCTTTAAGGAATCTGCAAGCAACAGTAATCAGAATCCAAATTTAGATGTCAAAGGTGCAGCACACAAGTACTTTAGTGAGCTTTCTTTGAAATTACGCTGCAGTTTGCAAGCAAGGATGGAGAGTTTCTCGCATATGCATGGCCAGACAGTTAAGTGACCTCATGGGCAACAAGCTTTATTAAAACTGCTCCTAATTTCCCTTAAATGAACTTCAGATCAGACAGTCTGATGTGAGCCGATGGCTCGACACTCCAGTGTACAAAGGGTCAGGCACTGTAAGCTGCACTACACCATCACACTTTAAATCTATGGTAATGTTCTGCGACTGAAGTTAATGTATAAGTCAGTTAATTTTTAATGCCAGTTTAAGCTCAATTCTGAAGTTATCATCATCATCATCAAGCACTGACACTTTGCTTCATTAGGCTTTTTGCAAGAACACTCAGGGTCATTTGAGATTTGCTGGCATTAATAACGATCTCTTACTATGTGTTTCCTTTTGAAAGTTTTACAGTTCTCTACAGTCCCTTATAGTTAAATTTGTAAATACCTTCTATCTAATAAATCTAGAATAGCATTTTTTTCATCATTTGCAGATTCATTTGAAATACAAGTGCATGCAGCAAACATTGCATAAAAAAGCAGCTTCACTGTGCAGCTTGACAGCATGAAGGAGCATGAATAATGATTTTCCAGTGCCCAAAAATAAGAGTCAACAAGTTCGACATCGGCGTCTTACTTGACACGAATCCTCTTGCAACTGAGCATTTTACATTCGTGTGAGAAGAAAAAGTTGCCTAGTAAATGTGTGCATCAAATGATGCATGAGTTTTATATGCAGTTTAGGGATATTTCTTTAGATTAAAAAAGGAACAGCATGAGGAATTATCCTTCCGTCTCAAAGTTGCTCTTGCCCTATCGTTCGCTTTTTTTTTTCCCTTGTCAAATCCCTATTTGAAGACTAAAAACTGGATGTTGCAAGCCTTTGTTGCTGTTTCCAGCATTTGATATGTGTGACTGAAAGCATAGCTTATCCTCTCCTACTGGAGCATTCAAAGCGCAAGCATTGTCTTGTGTGCTTTTGTGTTGTGTGTGTCTGCATGATGAAAACAGCGAGAGATGAGGAAGTGACTGTGCCAAGCTAATGCCACATGGGGCGGCAATGTGTCTATCAAAACTAATACTCACCTCTACCAAACTGCTTTGCAGAATTACAGTAATTTTCATTTAATTATGTAATGTACACTTTCAGGAGTTTGATGATGTACTGCACATAGTGAAAAATTGCTTATTTCTGGCACTGCGACACCATAACATTAATTTAATCTTCTCATGCCGTGTTTCACTTTATTTGTAAATCTTCTGTAAGGTGTCGGGCTTTCCTCTGTGGCTACTACTGTGCTTTCCCCGTTTCTGACCATATAACACATCCATCTAATTAACATGTTTATAAACTAAAGAGAAAAAAAACTGTTTCAAGTGCATGACGTCTTGTTTTAATGCACATTGTGTTCAAATAACTGTTACATTTTCATCAATTCAAGTGTGGCGAGTTGCACATTCATCACCAATTAAATGATTTCCAAAATAAATATGCAAAGCTTTAGCAGCACATTCATTTTCTATTCACTATCTGCTGTGCTATTAATTTACGGCGTAAGTGATTTGTGATGCCCAAAGAGGAAAAGGAAACATTTCTAATCATCCCTAAGGTGATAACTGTGCAGTATGAGCATACTGCAGTTAGAATTAGGCAAAATTCCAAGTCAGCTCTCCAGGGCAGGACTAATCATGTTTCTTTATTATTCCCCTAAAAGCAGCGGTGCAATATAAGTTACAATACACAATGCTGCCTCTCTGTATGCATCCATGTAGCAGTCTGAATAATAATGCTTATTTTCTGGTTCCTGGTGTTTTAGCTTAATGTCCAGAAGAAAATCAAGAGCTTCTTTCATAAAATATAAAGTGCATAAACATATAAGATACTTTAATTAATACTGAAAGTATCACGATGAACCTCATGTGGATTTATGCTCTGCAACTTTATTTCAATCAATGAATAATTCAGCCTGATAAATTTGCACAATGTTGCATCAGAAATATAGTAATAAAAAAGAATATTCCTTGAAGTAGAAATAACCCAGCATAAATGTTTCAGTGCATTCTGGGTGCTAGGTTTCCATATCCAGGCAAGGCCACTACTGACATAAGGGGTTGCCTGCTCCTCACACTAAAATCAGGCTCTAAAATATTTGAATAATGGAAGAAACAGAGTCTTCCTTTCACGTCGTCAAAGAGAGTTTCTGTCAAGAGGTAGACAGAGAAATCCAGTCAGTAAGAGACAGAGGGAGAACTTTGGTCAGCATCCACCCTGACAGGAATGACATTTCTATTCTTGTTTGCTTGACAGAAACCTATTGTTACTGGCTTTTCACACTGGTTAATGCGCACCATTTCTATCAAAGAACATAAGCTTGATATTTATATCAGTCAAAACAATCGGGGACTGCGCTGAAGCAAAATGCTAAATAACTTACTTTACGTGTGTTTTTTCCCCAAAATGACATTTGTGTTTGACAGTATCCCTTACATAGCTGATAGGTTCTTTAGAGGTCATTGTTTCCAATTGATTTAGTAGTGGGTTTTTTTAGAAAATGCTATAAAAAACTTTTCTTTCCTGAAAGTTCAGTACAGTTTTCATTTTTGAGATATGTTGACTTTGTGAACTCTTTAGAAGAGCCACATACACTCCCACAGATTTGTGCATTCGGTGCTTTTGGGTGTGCTCAACACTCAGCTTGAGTGCATGAGGCTAGAGAACACGGAGGAATGGAAATGCAAAGGATAGCTAATGGAACTACTGTTCTTTAACATATTCATTTTTAAAGAGATAGCTTGCCCATGAAGCGGCAGCAGTGGTATCAAAGCCAGGGTGCCTGAAAGCCATTACAATAACAGTACATTTTCACAGATTATTTATTAATCTGACAATGAAAGGTGCAAGAAGCTACCTCGGAGGAGACATCGTCCTACCTTTCTGTCTTCTGGAGGAAGATGGAGTGACGGTATACACCTGAAAAGACTCTTTTCACCTTGCACCCTTTCTGGTTGGTTTTCATTGTTGCTGCTGTCAGATCTGACAGACCTAAAACACTCGAGACAACAGCATCCTCCACATATATGCCCTTTCTGGTTTTCGGTGAGGTCTTGGATGGACTGTTAGAGATGTGAAATAAACTTGTGTGTCCTTGATGGCTGACTTTGAAAGCTTCCGTGTTACTTCAATTCCTTTTGAACACATTTGATCTTCAGAAGGTTTTGTTTTTGGAGTGAGTAAGTAGGTTAGAATTGGCTTTGCTAAAACCAATTTAAAATCTGACTGACACAGAAAGACCCCTTTATTCCCCTCACTTCAAATCAAAAAATGTACTATTGCTAAAATAGGAGTCTTAAATGCACTCGAGGGCTGGAACCTGCAGTGCATGAACCATCTGCATCAGGACACACAAAAGGATCTACAGTAAAACTGACTCATATCAACTACAGAAAGCACAGTGAGTTCACTGAGGTCACGTAACTAATGGCCTCAGTGAACTGGAAAAAAAATAAATACACAAGCAACTGAACAACTTCAAATTGTTTTAAATAAAGAAATATTACAGGTGGATAGCATCGAATAAATCAGATGGTCCAAAGGTTAAGCATTTCAGAAAGGCTTTTTTTTCTTAACCCTCTCATTGGTGGTCAGTAGTGAACAAATTGAGTCTGTATAATTAAATGTAGGATTCCCAAGTGATAGTTTCAAATATGTACACTTTTGTTACACACTTTCCTATCCAATATAATCAAATATGAGGCACATGGTGTAGGTTAAGAGTTTAACACCATACTGAAAGAAACTCCAGTTGTTGATATTCACAAGCATATTTCACACAATTTACATACTCTACTCTCCCTCCCAAGCTAAGGCCAGTGTAATACGGGAGCAGCAGCTACGGTGGTCGAGGAATTAATAGAGTTCTGGTGTTGTCATTGCTGTTGTATCTTTACTGGCCCTGCTGCTGTGGCTTGTGACTAAAACTGAGTCTGATTAAATTTGATAGAGGGTGAAGAAAGAGAATATGTACACAGAGGCACGCAAGGAAATTATCTGCAGGGGACTTGTCAGCATAGAGAATCACCGTATGTTGGGCAAAGTGATTTTGTTTAAAGTAATCTGAGAAATACAGAAAGGTCTTGGTAGCTGGGCTTTAACTTGCTCACATATATTCACCAGGTAGAGCAGGGTGAGGATTGTGATGCTATGAATTTTTATTTGATTGTATTTTTCAATATAGAACCAGCGCAGAGCCTGCCCCGTAACCTTGCTTTCACCACATTATGTGTTTTGTCTATGTACACTGAATGCTTGATTTCATCCTAGCCCCATCCGTCAACAAATCAGGATTCGCTGAGGGTGCCAATGAATAACAAAAGTCCATCTTGGAGCAGATTAGGTGTCAGCTAACTTCCGCTCCGCCCCACGTGCCATATAGAAGCCTCAGGGGGCCCGTGTCCCAAGAATGATGGGTAATAAAAATGAATCATAGATGAAGGCCAGAGACAGGGTGCTACAGGAGGAGTCTTGATGCATTAAACAGGAACAGTCGATAAGTCCTCTTGTGATAATAGAGCATACAGGAGCTGCCGCCAAGCCATTTAACGCTTGTCAATCCAAACCACAGAGGGCTGCAAAGGTGTTCCTGAAAATGTTTCATTTGGCAGGTTAGAAATTTAGTTTTTCCCAGTTTAGGTTAATGTTTAGTTTCGTTCCTGCCTTTGTATACCTGCGCACTGTTAATAAACTCACTCGCACCTCCTACTACGGTCTGCATTTGGATCTTTTCTCCCACACCACACGACTGCTGCCCCAGCCGTGACATAAGGTGCAAAAGCTTCTCGTTTTTGTTTTTTTGTTTTTTGCAAAGTACACCATTTGTGACAAGCAACAACAAAAAGGGATGAAAAAAACAGTACTGATTTCCTTATGCTGGTCTGTTACTTTGGTAATTAACAATAACACAAACCAAGTGCTGTGTAGCAATAAGATTTAGAGCCCTGTGACTTTCCACTCCTAGTAGTTAATTGCTTCTGATCTCACTTCCTTCGGTCATCATTCTGAGGAATGCTTTCTGCAAGCGTAAAAGCCACTTCCTAGTTCCACCTTTCAGGAATAATTACCTCCACTGCACACTGATGGATATATTAGGAACAGAGGCTAAGAAAAATCCACTAATCTTACGCTTTCTTAGAACCACACTGAATTTTTGCAGCATGTCACTTTATACATTCTCTCCGACTGCAGAACTGGATGTGAATCAAATTGGCCCACAGCAATGAAATCTGTTGTGGAATGTGTCACTTCCTAGGAAGTAAGTACATCAGTTACATCAGTGTAGCCTCTAATTGAATGGAACATGTCAGTTTTGGACAGCTTTTGGGCCCGATGGTTTTGCATAATTATATTAATATGATGGCTATTTACATGACCTTATACAAAGAGCATGAGGCTGCCATAGCAAGGTGACAGGGCATACTAATTACTGTCAAACACAGTCAGCTGACCTGCAAACTAATGCACAATATTACATATTTGAACTCTCTCTCTTGATCTCTGCTGCAGGTCTCCTTGGTGAAATCTATATGCACTGTGTTTAGGACAGTGGTCCCCAACCTGTTTTTTTCACGGACCGGCCTTAAAGGTGTTGTGGATAAATACAGCCAAATAAAAACAGTACCGGTACAAAAAAATAAAAATAAAATTTATTCATAATATACCAGAAAAGACCCAGGGAAACTGAGTTAACGATAAAAACAATAAATGACAATGATAAAAACCAATAAAAACCCTGAAAACCATAAATTTGACACCTGAACCTCAACTCTCGTGGCCCCGTACCAAACGACTCACGAACCGGTACCGGTCCATGGCCCGGGGGTTGGGGATCGCTGGTCTAGGACAGTTTCAATTAGTTCAAGAGATCAATGAATGAAGGAAAAATTATATATTATATTATATAATATATATTATATATTATATTATATTATAAAAAGTGCAGATGAAATTACCTGGAGAGTTGGGTACACTCAACTTTAACTTAATTTCAGATAAAAAATATAATGAAGCTTTTTGCAGGTTTTAATTTCCTATGAAAGGAAGTGTTTCTCCTAAAATTACTTCTACTTTAGTTAGTGACTGAGGTTTGGGTTTTTCTTTTTTTCAATACAAGGGAACAACATAGAAGAGAGAACAACAATGTTCAATGTCATGGCCATTAAATTACAAAAATTGCTAACAAAAAAAAGAAGAACGAGAACAAACAAAGCAGCAGTCCAGGCTTTCTACACAACCTCTTCAATAGCAACAGGCTGAATAATGTGGTAGAAACAACACAGGCGGATAGACTAAGAAATTTATTACGTTGCTGTCAATGCAAAATTTTAGTAATTAGCTGTAGAAGTAGCGCAACATTATATTCCTTTCACACATTCCCACATTAAACATCTTTCTATTTGTGGCTTTGCCCATGTTGAAACAGGGAGGGAAAAAAACATATTTACATTCTGCCTGTAAGAGTGTTCCCAATACAAAAGCAAGTCATTACAATGCATTGTGGTAAATCTAAATTATGGTATTAGGGTTTTTTTTTTATTTATATTTTTTCCATTACTCATTTTATTGTCTTCCACTGTTGTGGGAGATTCTTAACTTTTGCTACAAAATGACTGCTGTAAATAAAAATAAATGATCCAAAGAATCATTCAGTCTCCGTTTATAGTGACATCTAGTATATACTGTTGTTTACAGGTCGGAAATTAAAGCTGATTAAATAAAATCTGTTTTTTAAAAACTGAAAAATGAAACTTGCTGTTGGCAAAGTTTACTGTTTTCTTTCAGAGTTAAGCAATTATATTCATAATTTAATATCCATTTGATAAAAGGTTAGCCCAAACTTTCAAAAGAGTGATTCGCACCACCTTGTTTTCCCCTTAAGAAGCTAAGGTAAACCCAGACAAGAAGGTTGAATGTAGAGTAAGCGCTTCATGAACTACTGTTGTTCATATTCACTCGTGTTGATTTATTTTTGAAGTCTTCGCACTGTTGTCAGTGAAAAGAAAAATCAATTTCTAAAGAAAAATCAATGCCAATTCCCTTCCCTCTGGGCTCGTCTCTAGCTTACAGTATATAGAACAAGTGCAATGGAAATAATGATCTTGTTCTTCTGGCTACACTACCACAGTTTTTTGACCATCTGAAAGTGCTCTTGAGGTCTCCTGTGGAATAGGCTCTGAGATTTGAGTTCGCTCAAATTAGTGTAAATTACCCCAACTCTTCCCTCTCCCGCCTCACAGAGAGTCCCTTCGTTTTTCAGCCAGCGTAAAGTGCTGCAGCGAGACAAGACAAGATCACACAGCCAATCAATTTAAACATTTCAGCTTCCTTGATTGCATTTTATTTTTTTTTTATTTAAAACTTTAAGATAGTAATCACATTTTTAGCGGATGATTGGTCCCAGCTGCAGGTATCGTATTTTCAACTTCAAGTGACACGTGAAGCACCATTAAATTTTTAGCCTTTCATAGCTCCACTATGTAAATTAAGGGGAAAAGGTGATCTAGTGTGTCTTAATTATATGAGTTTTGCAAGACAGGTCTTATAGTAACAGCAGCTGTAATAAATATTAAAAGTATGGTGCTGTTTGTGCTTTGAGAGGCAGAAGCAGTTGTTGCCTGTGTGAGAATGACCTCCCGATATGCATGTTTTCTAGACAATAGCAGAATAGGGGTCCCAATTTGAGCGGCAAAGTATTGATGTTGGCATATTTTGTTGTCTTGCTTTTGTTTATCCCCTTTTTTCCGAAAACCCCAAATTAATATAGAATGTGCATATGTTTTTAATATGGACTCCTGGCTGTGTCAAGCAGTGTTGATAAAACGCAATCTTTCTGCAGAGGGCAGCTGTGAAAGCCACAGGGAGCAAATAAACAGATTCATGAATACAATGCATACTCAAACAAATAGCACCATCTTCTGAATACCAAAAACAGTAGCAACTACCCTCTGCTTTGATTTAGTACCACCACATTTATTTTCATGCATTTATATTCCATTCTTGCTTTGTAATCACCGTCAAGATGCTTTTTTTCTTGTTCTCTTCTTAAATCTGACTGAACTATTAGACAATTTATAAACCCAAACACAATCTTGTTGACAAAACTTGTTTGATTTTGTTCTTTTTCCAGCTTTATGTTTTTTTTTTCCATCAAGCTCGCAGCCATGTTCCATTCTTTTGATATGATGACAGTTTACAGAAGGGGGAAGATAAGAAATAATCCTGGATTAATTGAGTTGAAGACCTATATGAATGTTAGACCACACTTATCTGTCTTTTTTTGAAGCAACAGTTGATAATATCTTTACCTCTCTCTCTTCCTCCTGTCTATATCCCTCCCATTCTCCATCTCTCTCTGTCCTTCTTTTGGCTTCTTACTGCTTTAATCACAAGGGGGCCACAGGCAACTTCTGATGGGCCGTGGCTGTATTGCTGTCACACTGTTTCTTCCCCCCTCAGCTCATGCGGTGCCTTAGCCAGAGCCGGAGCAAGGACACAACCCCTTCAGGCGACCACCACCCAAATCTGAAGGGATGAGGCACATGTTGCCACAGATAAACCACTGTGATCAATCTCATGGATGCGCAGCGAATCACTGGAGCGAAAGGCTTTGAAAATCAAGCCTTGTCCCTGATGTGCCCAGCAATGATTATGTGGTCAGTGGTGCCAAAGGCAACCAGCAAACATCAAGGAACTTGGAGCAGCGGGCCTGTCAGTTCTCAACACTAATTAAACATACACAAGTATCCCAGTGATATAATGCCAGCAGGGCAAAGGCTGACATCCTTTGGTGTTTAATAAGTTCAAACTCCCATTCGCCAATGAACTCATATTATTAAGTGGTTATAATTTTTTTTTTATCAAACATCAAGGTATGACTTTCGAGATGGACATTCTAAGACCTGTGAATTGTATATGTTTCTCACTGCACTGTCAGAGTTTTTCCATTGTTTGCCAAAATCTTAGATGAGTAGCCAATCGTCTAATTAGACTACAGCAGCCTACATTTTGGTCTTAGACTTTATTAAACCTGAGCGCTGCAAACTAGGAGGGAAACTTTGGGGAGAAATTGTTCACCGGTTTGGTTTTACTCTTCTATGAGGTCTCAGATCTGACTTAACTACCCATTTATTGACCCTGTTACTGTCTTAACTAAGAAGATAGCTGGAATAAAAAAAATAGTAAATAAGTAAAGTAAAATAAAAAAAAGTTAATAAAGGTTCTGAGTTTGGATGATGTCAAATATGTTATCTTTCCTTTGTTTGCACAGGCTAAATTCCGTTTAAGTCTAATTAGTTTTAAATAAGAACACTTTCTCTGTTTTACCCTGAACTTTTTTCTTAATCTTCGGCTTTTCGTATTTGAGATTCTATTAAAAACAATCTGTCAACAGATATCACAACTTCCAAAAACAATTAAACAATAAAAAAACAATTCCAAAACTATTTTACTTACTTTCCAATACCATTTATGTCCTCAAGACCATATTTTGTGAATATAACACGCAAACAAATGCAACATGACAGAAACACTAAAAAAGGAGTTTTTTGCAACTCAGTGCAGATTCAGCAAATCCTAAACGTCGCCTCATTCTGGATAACCTTACCTTGCATCTGACCTGTATTTAGAGACCTTTCCACATGTTTTACCACCACTGTGTAACATCTCAAAAAAATCCATTATTTCATTATTCTACATTTCCATCAGAAACTGGGAGCCATCATTTAAGCGCCAAGAAGGAAACACTGTGATGTGAGAAGCAACTGAAATGCTTTTTAGCATTACAGAAGAGTTGAGCAGCAGTTAAAGTTTTTGCATATTTATGAATTATCCATTACAAAATGTGAAAGAAGTGGCAGCAACTGTTGTGTGACACAACTGAGCTCATCCTGATGA
The DNA here is from genome assembly GCA_015108515.1 of Hemichromis elongatus. Classification (NCBI taxonomy): domain Eukaryota; kingdom Metazoa; phylum Chordata; class Actinopteri; order Cichliformes; family Cichlidae; genus Hemichromis; species Hemichromis elongatus. The sequence goes on along the minus strand of VUQR01009800.1, from coordinate 3,229 downwards.
TTTTATGGTGCGCCAACACAGCGACCGTATGGAAAGCTGTCAGCGCCAGTGAGCTGGTTCTGACTCTGGATATAGTTTATTGGCACCGTCAAGACAGACAGGATCAGCTCGACAAGTTGATTAACACTGCTATTAGCTAACTACCACTCTCCAGCCATCATAAATATGATGTGTTAGGCTATGATGTGATATGATATGAGCCACATGTTGGTCATAAACCATGTATGGAAACCAGCTTTGATGTTTTGGGTTTATATTAATGGGAGTTTTAATTTAAATCATATAACTTCACAGCTACCTCAAAATAATAAAAAAAAATGATAGTTTTGAATATTTTTGTCTGAACTGATTTCAGGTCATCTTACAAAAATGCAGGTTAGTGGGAACATTTAACACATTACATGTTGATCAACAGGGTAAGTTTGAAAGGTATGAGATCACTTTCTCCTTTTCTGCTGTCTTCATCTACAATAATCACTTTCTGCCTTGTACTTAGCACAAGCACTCTTGCGACACTGAGCATATTCTTTCCCTATTTTTTACCCACATTTCATTTGAAAAACAACAGCGGGAGAACATTGTTGCATCTCTACACTTTATGTTGCACTGAATGTCAAAAAATTTAAGCTATGATATGATTCTCAGTCAGCATCAGTTATCATGTGACATAGTCTAGGGAGTGCGCGAGGCTCTGAAAAATACTTCAAAAATAATCCTCGACCTAATCTTGGAACAGAAACAGAATCTGCAACTGATGTCTGCCAGGCTCCCAAGACTAAAAGAAAGAATACAGATAGGTTTCTTGAGCTTTTGACATTTTGATATTTGTAAATTCGAGGTTGGTATATTTTACTTTAATATCAAATGGCAGTTTTAGTATTGCAGTTCAGTCAAACTGGACTTCCAGATAAGGTTTTGCACTACTCTTAAGCTTTATAATAAGGGCTTCAATCAGATATAATTTTCCTCTTCAAAACCTTCTAGAACTTTAGTTATTTGTCCAATATGCAAATCAGCCTTTGACTTGTCAAAACTGACATTTTCTATCTTTCTACGAACCTTTACATTCTATGACCATTCCAAGGATGCAGAATAATAAATATTAATACTGCTAAATAATTATTGAAAACCTCAGCAGCAGTATTCACAAAAGCCCAGCTAGCCAGAGCTTCCAAGCAGGTGGAGGAAAATATTTTTCAGTTATGTTTGTTCAGTGAGAGTATCGTTGTACCTTTGTACCTAAAATGTGTGTTATGTGAATGCAGGTAGCCAATTGCTTTATCAGGTTATTTGCAGGTATGACCTGCCACTTATAACCATGTAGGCGGGTTGAGGACCTGTTGCAAGCTACAATCTGAAGCAAAGTGCAGTAATGCCATCTATCATTCTCGTGCGCACACTTTTCCAGATGCTCACCTGCACTGCGAAAACGCTCTTGTTCGGTGATGCCTCTGACCCTGTAGTTAAGTAAGGCTAACATTGTGTGATGTGTTTTGGGATTTTTCTTCCCCTTGATCTGGTGATGCCGCCTGCATAAATTAGAGCTGTGTTCCTTGGCTTCTCAACAGAAGCCCATACTGGCAGCCATCCAGCTCAATCACATTGATTTTCCATAACAATATGAAGAACACTGTTCACTGCTAAGGATTAATGAATTGCATCTTCAGAGTCACTTTGGCATTCCTAATGAAGGTAGATGAATATCCCTGCACAGACCAGCTGTGTTTGAATTGGTGCTGACTGTGCCAGGGCACATCCATGGCGAAGCTGAAGAAAAAATACAAATAATTCACAGACTCATAAATCTTCCTTTGGTCTGTCAGATCATTTTAGTAAAAACATATGATTCAAAGTGTGACATTTATCATCATCAGAGCCACGGCCCTTAATCCTGTTTCTCCCCTCCTCCTCGTTTCTTGATCTGAAATGAACACGGTTGCTGATGAGAGAATCAATTCAGAAACCAGTTCTGACATTTGTCTGTGGCTTAGCCGTCACTTGCAATATATTTGATCTGGCAATTAAATATTAATAAATCACAGTGGGATGATCTCATTGTGTTGTTAATATTATTGTTATCATTTTGTTTTGTTTTTTACATAGAAAGTAAGCCCAAAAGATTTTTAAACTGGACTGGAAAACTAAAAACTATAGAGCTAAATGCAAACATATGTCAAAACACAAACGATAGTGAAACAGGAAAAAAACAACCTTGTTGTTGCTTTCTTGGGGTCAGTTTGGGGTTTTTTTTACACTGAGAAAAAAAATATATGAGGTTGGTTTCACTAAGCAATATGTCAGCCAGTGAGCAACAGTGTACAGAGTACCAATGGTTAAGAAACTACTGAAAACATTATGTAATGAAACTAAAGAACCACCTGAACATTATTATTATTAATGTTTACTTTATCAACTAAAACTGATCTGGTGTCTGTATGTTTACTCCTGTGAGATGTAATTGTAAAAAGCTTAACCCCTGTGACAATCCTGGGTCTTTTGACCCAGCGTTTTGAGTTTTAGTTTTTTTTGTATTTTTATGTTCAACTTCTTTAGGTTATCTAAGTTCATTTGTTTATTAAATTCCCTTGTGTTTTCAACCCCTGCGTTAAGTCCTCCTTGTCCTTTATGTGTTTCATGTCTGCATGTCTTTTGTTGTCAGGTTCATGTTGTCATGTCTGCGTTTCATTGTGTTTCCTGTTTTATTTTGAAGAGGTCCTGTGTTCCTAGGTTAAATGTGTTTAGTTTTACTCTCCCCTTGTGACATCATTAGGGGTGTAGCTGGGCCGCTACTAAGTTTTAATATTGCTCCTATTACTCTTTCTGGGTCATAAAATAAACTTAACACATTTTCAGGCGAGAATGTAGCTGTGTAAACTTCAAATATCTGCTTGGTTTATCAAGACATCACATATTTGCAAACGTGCTTTGGAGACGCCTGTTCCCCACCAGCTCGATAGCTAGCCGGCTGGCGAGAACACCGAACTCCCGGCACATCCCCCAGCAGTCTTCCGCTACTCGGGTTAAACATGATATATAAGTCACTTAGATAACTTAAACATGTTATTGTTTGGCCTTTTTCAGTGTTTTATTTCTTCCTGAGTAAATTGGCTTGGCTGAGATTACAGCTGAATAAACGTCAAAAAGTGTGAGATGATGGAGAGGTTACTTCAGTGTCCTGTTATATGATAGCAGGGAGCAGACGGCTACGTCCACACGTACGCGGCTGTTT
>VUQR01009799.1:0-28334 GCA_015108515.1 Hemichromis elongatus | reverse complement strand
TACTTAAGTACAGTAACGAAGTACAAATACTTTGTTACATTCCATCCATCCATCCATTCGCTTCCGCTTATCCTTTTCAGGGTCGCGGGGGGTGCTGGAGCCTATCCCAGCTGTCATAGGGCGAGAGGCGGGGTACGCCCTGGACAGGTCGCCAGTCTGTCGCAGGGCCAACACACAGGGACAAACAACCATTCGCACTCACATTCACTCCCACACTCACACCTATGGGCAATTTGGATTTTTCAATTAACCTATCCCCACAAAGTAATAAATAAATAAATATGATATAATATAATATAATATAATATAATATAATATAATATAATATAATATAATATAATATAATATAATATAATATAATATAATATTGCTTATTGCTTTGGAGTTCCTAAAAAGTATAGGATGTGTTGCTAATGATCTATTCTAATCAGCTGTGGCATTTGCCAGAGCACAAATCTGCAATTTTTCTCTCTGTTTCATTATTGCATGTAGGTATAAAGAATGTAGGAGCATAAAACCATAACCTCCATTGGTAAGCTTTCAAAATCCATTGAGGCAGATGTTTAAATTTTAGATCGTTTTAAAGCTGCGTAGGATGAAATATACCAGACCCGTACTGTATGTCCATAGTCCTGACATGCCATTGAAGAATTTTAAAGGTCAAATTGTATACAGTATGTTTGGATGTCTTTTGACAGTACGTTTCAGCTATAGTTGCATACTAAACAGTACACTATACTGCAGCAGAAGCTGCTAAATTTGCACATGGTGTGGTTGCAAAATTCGCTATCACTCCATGTCTGATTTACAGTGAGACATGGAGGCAGGCAAATGCACATAAACACACTGTGGACAACTTTGTTCACATCCTGTCCACGTCCACAAAAACACTTTCAACATCACAATCCCCCTCCTTTGTGCAGTCTTGTTTCATTCTGTCAGCCTCTGTCTTATTCCAGCTAGGATGATTTACAAATATGCAGTGTATATAAAAATCCAGTCTACAGTAATGCTATGCTCTCTTTAAATTTTTTTAAGGAGACACAAGTAGCAGGGAAGCAGACCTGGTTGACTGGTTGGTTTTACCATTATGCAATAACTTCCTGTTAAATATTTTCTATGAGAATTATTACTTTAAAACCATTTGCGGCATGCAACCTTTAGGGGGGTTTATATTTGTTTAGCATTGGTGAGTCATTATTTTAGCTGGCAAACCAAAGCAAGTCAGTTCATAATATATGACTTCAGTTGTATTATTTTTATTCATCATTGTCATCATATTCTCATGCCTTCTGCGATAAATAGATGATAAAGCTGTAAAAATTAACAATGGCTGGTCAGACTCTCATTTGGTGAATAGTATGTGTCTCCTGACTGACAATGATTATCTCTAGATTAGGAGTAAACTGAGCTTTGAAATGGATTCTTGGAAATGCTGCTGTTTCTGCTGTATCACATACCGATAATGTTTCTATTAGATGAGGCTGTAATACTACACTCGACTTATTTCTCATCGAGTTTTCTCTGTGGGGAGAATGGCGAGGAAATAAGTGTGTTATTAGAGAGAAAACTTCTTTGGGTTCAAGAAAAACTTGCAAGATAGACTCGGAAATTCCAATTATTGTTTTGTGTACCTGCTAAGTGTTAAAAATATAGCCTTATACTTCAGAAATACCAGCATTTTTTCATACAAAAGTGAAAATATTGCAGGAACTAAATGGAAAATCTAAGGGGTGTATTTCATGGTTTTAGCACTGAATATTGATTTCTTTAAAGTAACAACGTTTAAAATCAGGTGCATAATCTTAGGTATGGTGGCCGGGGCGGGACAAACAACCCTGGCAAACTTTTATCTGTAATGTTTGTAGTAGGCTGTCAGTCCTAACTTAATCTCAGCTGTCAATATGCAGGGTGTCCATGTGTATTTACTCTGGAGGAAGCTGTAAAATGTTGTGAAAGGAGACTGATACAAGTCAGTGACGCTCACTTCTGTCCCATGATAGTAATACTGAGGGAAGTTCTCAAGGATAACCTGAATGTTTCTGTCTGTAAGTGCTGTTATTTATTGCCGCTGTTAATTAGTTGCTGTTAGTCGCTGTTAGTTAAATTAATGAAACCATCTTTGAGGTGGATCTAACTTTGCTGGACATAAAATCAATAAAATTGTATATCATGTGTTATTCAGTGTGATTTTTAGGCCACTGGAGCCTAACATCAGCTGGCATAATGTTAGGTTATGACCAACTCTTGTTGTAGTTTAGCTGGCTCACATTGTCAGCTGATCGGAGACAGAAGAGTCAAATGACTAATTTGCTAACAATATGTATTTGCTGGAATCTGACATAAATGAGCATCTTTACGCACATATTTGTGTGAGGCCTGTCCTCAGTTCAGGAGATGAATCTTAAGAGATGGAAAAGGGGGATGAGGTGGAATTTAGGGAGGAAAGAGGTCAGTGATTGGTGGAGGAGATGGACACAAATAAATAAATAGTCATATATAATTTGAACGAGCTATTGGTGCTTCTTCAGTTAAAAGTAACTTATAAGGTGTGCTATGTGTGTGGCTGGTCTCTTCCAACAATGTCTACAGCAATGTCCATCTTAGTCATTGTATTAAGGTGGTGGGGCAACATGGCAGTTTGCAAAAACCAGCTCCTATTTTTTTTATAGATTAATAAGTTTATAAGAGTAAGTTAAATTTGTTAGAAGGTGTAATTACACACTAATGATTGTTCCTTGATTTACTACTTTAACCTAGTGGCTCTATGTCCAGTATATTTACATCGAGTCAAGTATACTTACTCCACTTTGTCCAAATATGGGTTGCATATTAGTGGAAACCAATTATATGCCCTGCCTGCCAGCCAGCATATGTACATTTGGTTAAAAGTTAGCTTTTCTGTCCCACTGTGCCGAATGTTTTTACTCATAGGGGGTCATATGACTGCTGGGCTTTTCTCTGTTTTCTTTGTATTATTGTAGAGGCTTTACAATGTAAAGCGTATTGAGGCAATTGTTGTTGTGATTTGGCACTATATAAATAACACTGAATTGAATATACATCCCATACATTTCCAAGGTTGTTTGTCCTGTTCTCTGTGTTTTTATTCACCCTCCCAGGTTTTGCATTTTTCTAAGTAATTTTGTCCTTTTTCCATTCTGCTTCCACTGTTGTGCATTCAGATCTTCTCTTACCTGACCCCAGTGTGGCGCATGAAAATAAAAAAACTCTCTTGGTCTTTTGATCTAAAGCTGCATAAACAGTTGGCCAGCTACAGAGAATATGGGGGGGAGCCTCAAATGTGAGAAAGTACGGGGGGGTGGGGGGCATGATAAGTGAACGTAGTAATGCAAGACGTCTTAGATGGATGGGCCAAAGTTATTCTTGTTGCACATATTTTGGCTGTACTTCAAAATTGAGAAGATTGCGAACTAAAACTAATATACTAAAAACACGATTCCCTGTAAACAAGAGGCTTTGTTTCATTACTGAAGTAAGGGAAAATCATAGTAATTCTAAATATGGCTTATTTCTGTATTTAAATTAAAAACACATCAGTGTTTCAAACACAGTGTCATTAATTCAGCTGATTCTTTTGAAAGGGTCTGAAGGGTAAGCAGGTGCACGAGTGGCAAATATAATATATCTATATACAATAGATTATGCTAAAAGTGGCGTCCAAATGTGGTAAAGAACAAACATAAAAGCTACAAATGTATTAACTGAAAAAAACATACCCTTTAAGCTTGCTATGTAGAATTAAAGCCAGGCTTGTTCCAACATTTCTAGCACTTCTAACAGAGAAACACAAATAATCTTAAGGACACTTCAGTGTTCAACTCTTGGAGTGTTGGCGTGCCATGCAAATCTTTTATATTTTCATCAATGCACTTTAGTATATTTGAAATGGATTGCACTTACATTTCAAATAAAATTCAGTCTTTCTTCTTTATAGTGCCATATGTCAGAGAAGGGAGGGATTTCTTCGGCACGCCATTTATATTCACTATTTCTGCCATCAAGGGGAGGCAAAACAAACAGGAAAATAGGCAGAGGATGTGAGTGCTGCTTTCCTGGAGCCAAACCAGAGAGGCGGTAAATCATAATCCCTGAGCTGAAACTGAATTCACCACACCTATCAAAACCCATTTAGGATCAGAGGCCAGAGGTCCGACCATTAACTGTATGTGAGCTCCCCCTTTTTTCCTAAGTCCTTTTCTTTCAGGGTAAGAAAACGGATAAATGAAATCCAAATACACATGGATAATCCTCTGCGTCTTTCCAAAAAGGAAATTATTATATTTGAAGTTATGAAAGTGCTTCCTGAAGTGAAGGAAATGCACCAGATTTTTTAGGACTGTGTCTTGATCTAAGAAAAACATAAGCAGACGCACACTGGCAGGAAAATAATAAATGTGTTTCCACAGGCCTCCCTTTTCTCTTACTAGCTCAGCCCCTCCCCGTGCATTGTGATTTACAGTATATCTCAAAGCAGGCTTTTCTTTTTTCTCTTTTTTTTTTTTTAAAAAAAAGAAAAAAAAAAGGAAAAGAGGTAGAAAACTCTCAAAGGTCCTTCTGGCCAGAGACATGAAGGGAGGAAATTGCACTGATTTAAGCTCAGCTTCTTTTGGCATCTGTCTGCCTTCTTCATTTTTCTGAAAGTGAGGGTGTTTGTTCCACAGCCGCTGGTCTAGATGCAGTCCTCTCAGATGTTTTCCCTTCGTCTCTCATTATATCCACAGTAAGCTGATGAGTGGAAGTGACTCGGAGCATCGCAGTGCCTTTATAACAGAAACTGTGAACTTCAATTACAATCAGCTTTTCTGTGCTGAAGCCTGAACAGAACTGCCGCCTTCATTCTTAGAATTAAGTATACAAAGGCGAGAACACTGAAGATGAAGAACTTGAATATTAAACCACGTAAACCTGATTACCTGAATAGAGGTGTGTAGTTATATTCTCTTTGCTGTATGAGAGCCATTTCCCAACTGTGTCCTCAGCAGGCTCATTGAAGTTTTTTTAGATAATTTTCAGTCTGTGGAAAACGTCTAATAATCTACTTTGTCCTACCAGCTCTACACCAAACAGACAGGGACTACAGCCGAGCATCGGCTAAAGCGCTAGGAGTTTCCCTTGGGATTTATTGAGAACAAAAGCCCAGTTAAATCTCAGCTATTTATGCCAATAAGATAAAAACATAACAAAATTAATGTGACGCCTAACCAGAGATGGGCTGTAACGGCTAATCCGATTACTTTTCTCAAGTAACGAGTCAAGTAAGGGATTATTATTGCAAAAAAGTAATTAGATTACTGTTACTTTCCCGTAAGCACGCTGCGTTACTAAACTGTGATTTTGTTTGTGAGAGTGTCTCATGACAATGACGTAACAGACACGTGTAGATCACCAATGGATAATATATCGAGTGTGGGAGAGAGTACGACCGTGCAGCATTTAAAGCGTGGAAGTACTGACCTTACTTTGAGTTTGATTCTCTAAAAAGTGACAAAAACATTAACGTCCTTTGTTCACTGCGTGGGAATAAAAAAATTCTTTTTACAGCGAAAATCCCCCTAAACTACAAATCTGAGCAAGCACAGAGTACGCTGCCACAGGAATGTGAAATTCACAGAGAAACCCCGGATCCTTCCACTGACATGACCACATCACTTCTGCTAACAGGTAAAAATAGATTTAAGAGCAACAGGACTTAGTGCCGCTGAATCTTTGATTTTATTTATTTTCTGCTTTGTTTTACTTGCATCTATAAAGAGTGAGTGTCAACAATAAATAAAACTATTTTATTTTATATGCTGGAATTTGCAGAAATGTTAAAGTATTTCTTCAAGCCAAAGACTGTTACATATAATTACATTTTTACTTAATGTAATGTGCATAAAGTTAAAAGAGTAAAACTAATAAAACAAGATTTAAGAGCAGACCTTTTCATTTGATTACATTTTATATGATGGATTATGCAGAACATGTATAATTGGGCTGAAAGAGCTATTGCTTTACCTATTCAGGTTGTAAATCATGTTTTTGAAAAGTAACTGTCACGGTTCTGGGTCTTTGTGACCCAGCGTTTTCAGTTTTATATTATGTCAAGTTCATTTGTGTTTTATTCTAAGATTTCTAGGTTGTTATTCTTGCCCTTCATGTTTCTGTGTCCCCTCTGTTATGTGCTTAGTCTGCTCTGCCCTTGTGTTCCCTTTGCATCTCCCTCTGTGTGACCGTATATTGTGATTTGAGTTATTGTGCTTTTCAGGTCCCTATGTCCCAGTCTGTTAAGTTTACATGTCTAAGTTCAGTCAGTGTGTTTGAATCTCAGGAGTAATCTTCTGCAGCAGATGGACAACCAAAACTTTGCAACTTATAGCAGCATGCACTAATTACTTGTGATGGCACCTGTGACAAAGTTTATTGTATAAGTAAACTTTTTAGCTTTTTGCCCAGAGTTTTTTTTTAGCTCACATTTTCTCCATGTCTTCACAACTTTTGGCTCAGTAGGACAACAGATCTGTGATTCTCTGCTTCAGTGGAGAGACGACTTTGGGACGACTGATGGGCGCTTCCCCACAGAGCTCACATAGCATCAGCCCATGTCTGAACAGTCTCCAAAGTATTCAGCTAATTTCCTCGTGGTGTAATATCTGCCAGCTTCTCCCTTTGTGTCTGCACAAGAAAGCATAATGCATAATGGTGCACTGATTTAGTGCTTGAACAAATAAAAACTAAAGGTTTCAAATTTTATTAGCTTTTCTATGGATGTGCATCCTCTAGGTTTTGTAATGTAACAATGTATATATAATTTAAAAAAAAAACAGGACCTTCTACTTTATTAAACTTCATATACACAACCTACAGGTGTACTGAGCTCAGGATCTGTAGCCTGCCTCTTTTGTTTGAGGACAAATTCTTATTGGTGTTCAGTGGTATGAACTTTTGTAGACATTAACTCACATTTTGTAATCTAAAGGTACTTGTACTTGAGTGCAACATGCAAAGTATCATCCCTGTACTCATCTTGAGGAGCTGAGATCCAAAGGCAAGATCCACAGAGACTACGTTCCTCCTCTTCTTTCTGTTTTCCCTATTTTTTGTGTAAATGAAAAAGCAGGCTATTTTAGTGACAAGTTTAAGCTACCACCTAGAAATGCTATTACAGCAGAGAAAATGAGAACGGCGGAAAGGCACTGAGCTGTTACTACATGGAGATCATACAGTGGCTGTGAGACTGTTTTAGGTCTCTCCAAGCCGTCATTTTGAGCCATAAATGAAAGTAGAACAACAGTGTGGGAGCCAGCTGAGCCATTCGAGGCTCAAGGATTTCATACTTCAAGTCTCGGTTTCATATCAAGCCAACACAACTTCTCAGCCTTAACTCCTCTTGCCGTGTACCTGCCTTCCAGTCATTCATTTTCTCTCTAGATTCAACCTACTTTCCTGCATGTCACACTTCTTAGAGCTGCTCTCACATCCTGGTCATTTCGATTGTATATTCCCTCTCATTTCTCTTACATTTTCCTTTTCTTTGTGGTTGACAAATTTCAAATTGACTGCCTCTTTTTCCTCTCTTTACCTCCTTTCAGTATATCTATTTTTTCTATTTCCCGCTCCTTTTCTTGTCTCTCCGTTTCTGTCTCCTCTGCTCCACTTATGCATCCCAGCAGTCTAGATTTCCTTTCCTCAGGTTATAATAGTTAGACTGTGAAATCACCACGGCACAACACCCCCCCTTCATCCTTATGCCCTTCTTTCCCCTTCTCTAACATCTTTCTCTCCCTCCTGTGATCCCCTACCTACTTACAGCCAATCCCAAATATTTATGGCCTCAGAGATTGAGAAGTAGGTGGGGGCAACAAGGTTTTTCCTCACCCATGATTACTTGGGTGTTGTCGGGAGCCAAACAAGGTGAGGCTTTGGACTGTGGTCCTGCAGAGGAGAACAGGGTCTACCCAATCTCATCTGAGCCCCCATGCTGAAGTGATTAGGCCACAGGAAGCTGAACCTGACATTGGTGACACTAGGCCCTCTTTACCACATCCTGCTTCAACATCCACCCACACGGCATGACACCACCTCTCTATGCTGACACCTGATTCACTATTGGCAACCGCTGACTGATTTACATCTTCTGATATGGTCACAGAGGATGGAGGAGCAGGCATTATATTAGGGGACACGCAAGTGTCCCACTGTCATGAGTTTAAAAAAAGAAAAGAAAATGCTTGTGGAAAAATCCTGATCTCAGATTTAAACAAGACATAAAGAGTTCTAAGGCTTTTAGCTACAAGTATAAACATTTTACACTTAAACGGTAAAAAAATCTTACCTGGAAGAATGTAAGGCTGGTTTCTTTGTTATCTTATGAAAAAAGTAAGTACTTAAAAGCAGTAAAAGTTATTACTTTGGCTGTCATGGCCCCAAACAAAGTGGGAATTTTAACTAGTTTAATTTTTTCCTTGTCAGAATTTGGATTTGGAAATATAATGTGCAATACCATACAATGCCTGATTGTTCAAAAGGTAAATCCACTGACTAAGAAAACCTCTATTACAGAGCACTACTGCCCTCTAGTGTTTTGGAGTGGAAAAAACAGAATCAACAATATAAAAATATGGAAATTACACTTGTTTTGTTGTCTTAATCTAGATGGTGGGAAACCGACCCAGTTTATGTAAAATAATGTCAATGTGAGAAATGTATGGATTTTGCTCAAGATGAATAATTTCTGCTTAAATGTATATGTTTTTATTTTCTAGTACACATTGTAAAATTTGTGCTTTTCTTATTTTTAATAAATAAAAATATGCTTGGAGTAAGGATGGTCGATTCAGTAGGATTAATGTAATAACAGGAATAACAGGAATCACCTCATTAGCACTCTTTGTAAGAATGTTTGAACTCTGGAGATTTGGGTGATTTTGATAGGACTGGATGTCTCCTCATGGCAGCTTTCACCACACTGCCTGATCTGTCTGTGCTGTATAGTCGTCCTGGGTTAAATGTTTGGTTTTTGGGTTCCCATCATGGTGCATTTTGCTGGCATTTTAGAAGTGTGTATATTAGGAATATCACCTACATATCTTCACAAATGTACACACAGGCGCGGGCATGCACACACACACAAAATAAATTAAAATATAAATATTAAAAATGGGGCAAGGGGCTCATGATGCATTACAACAATATTAATTGATGGATGTTTCAACCTGCAGATGTTATCACATATGGCGTGTCTGTTTTCTGCATGCAGGTGCAAGACCTTTTACTGTCACCTCTTTTCTGAGGGCCCTCCTAGAAAAAAAGTAAAATAAATAAAAGCAGCACACCATGATATTAGATGAAGTAATAAAAAAAAAACCCTAAATGATATCTATCAGGCTGGGAAGGGTTACAAAGACACACTGTAATGGCCAAACCCATGGCCACACACTAAAAGTCATTAACCTTTATGTATTTATTTCCTCATTGAAACATAACACTTTAATTTGCAGTATTATTGATTGGTTTGGATACATTGGTTTAGTTTACTTATGTATGCATACCAGTTCATTATTTTGTTTGCTTTATGATAAACCTTTGTTTCTTTTACTTCTTACCTGCCATCATCCCTGGGTGTTGCCTGACAATGGTGGCCAGGGTTTAAAACCATTAAATACAGAGAGGGATAATTGGACCGCACCACCACTTCCTGCTGAAGGGGGAGAATGTGTATTTCCTTTAATTGAAAAGTATATTTTTTATTTGATTAAATTGTTGAGTTTAGGTTTTAGTAGTTTTGATTTTCTTCTTCGGTGTTTAGTTCATTAACAAATCAGACTGTACTGCATTGGTTGTTGTTTATGATTGTGTTTTGTTTAGTGTACCCCCTCGTGTGTCGCCATTGTCTGATCAGCCATTATAGTGTGTTCCATGCTGAGGTCAGTTATATTTGTTTGGGCAGTCATTTGGTTAAGTTTGATCTTTTTTCTTGAGTTTAGTTTTGCTTCTTTGGCCTAGTTTATGAGCTCAAATTTATTACTTTTTGTAAATATAATTTTTTGCGTTAAACAAAGGAAAACCCTATTTTTCTAATTCCTGTGACTCCTGCTTTTTCAGCTCGGTCCATCACACACTCATACTAAAGGTTGTGCAGCTTCACCAAACCAAGATGAAAACCACTATTTACAATGCCCTGCTGTTACATGGGAGTAGACAATTATAACAATTAATTAGCCACTCATGGGGAAAAAGGGCTCACATATTTTAAGGACGGGATATGATGCTGTGTGAATTACTGTTTAAATTGGCTTTCCAGTGATTGTAAGTCATGCCATGTGTTACAATAATAAACTATTATTATTATTTCACAAAACAATCCAAAGTCAGGGACGTGCTGTCCTCTATCATCACTGCAAGATGAAAAGAGTTGGCGACTCAGGATGGAGTTTTTGATCATGCAAAGCTGTTCACGTGCCTTAGATACATCACCAAGGCTCACCTGGTACTCTCCATGCCATATCCCCCCCACAGACGGTGGTGATGGAACAGATGAGCCTTACTCAGCAGAACCAACAGTTTTCAAACAAATCAATATCATTTTTAGTTACAGGCTGCCTTTTTGCCATGGGAAAGCCTATGGAAGAGCAAGGAAATGATTCAGCATATTTCAGTACACTTTTGTCTAGATAAGTCACTTCAGCAGTCTTTACCAGTATGTTGCTAACAGCCAATCATTCTGCAAAATAGTCCACACAAGCGCACAGCTTTTGTAAAGACTAACAGCTGCTCGATCGAAAACTAGGACTGCCTGAAGGAAATGTACCTGCCTGCACTTAATATTGTGAATGGTATATTTTAATCTTTTTTTTTAACTGACCTCATCTGTATATTCTTTACATAACATTCTCTGAATTGAAGTGAATACTGTGTCTGAAACGAAAGATTGAATGATTTCCCCTTTCCCACATTGTGAAACTCAATACTAACATTATTACTGTGTCCAGTCATTTTCTTGCCTGCCTGCTATGACCCAATCAGCCTCTGTTTTGTGCGCTTTGAATCTCAGTGCTCTTCTTTCATTCTACCTTTCAGACAATTCGTGCAGCCCACCTCTTCCTCCCGATCACTGCTTCACCCACAGCCTTCATCTTCACAACTACTAGCATTTATATACACTGCCCAATACAAAAACCCAATCCCTGTCTTTGGTGGGACTTTTTTCAGCTATGAAAGTTCACTGGAGTCTTATCACCAAATAGGTTATTAATTGAATCCTGTAGCTCAAGAAATCATTTTCAAACAAGCTTTCGTAATTAAAATTACAATCGAGAGTTTAAAATTTGGATTTGATCAAAACATTAAAAAAAAATAATTATTCCATAATTAATTCTGAAGAACTGAGTGGGGACAAGACATATTTTACAGTTTTGTTACCCAAGTCAAAAAAAGTGTAAAATTCACTGATATATTGAGCAGCAATCTGGGGCACGGTGTAGTTATCTCTCTGTTGACTGCTTATTATTCTCCAGATGGTTTTACATAGTCCTCTACTGGAAGCATCTTAGACTTTGCTCAGGACTTTAAAAAATCTACATTTAACATTGTTATTGCATGTCTCATTGAGAGTGATAAAAAAGGCACACTGAAATGTGATTTTAGTGGATAAAGCATACAGTCCAAGAAACAGCCTTAGTATTGCATTTCAAACGACCTCCAAATGTGGTTTGGATTAAATTTTATTTATTTATTATTATTATTTTTTCTTGCTGTCCAGAATAAATTCTGGCTAGGAGTCTTTGGCTGCGTCTACTAATAACATACACTAGCAGGCAGGCCCATAAATATTTGGACAGGGCATAGTGTGCAGCTTTTCTTGAGTAAACCATCATAACAGATTTAAAATGATCCAAAAGCTTTCTGAAGAAAATAGTTTTGGCTAAACTCAAAGGGTTAAAAAGTCTTGCAACAGGGATTTAGAAAATAATATAATTTTTTTTTAAATTGTATTTCTTCATAGAACTGAACTGTTGGCGTGATGCAGAAACTTGGTTTCAGAAATGAGCTTGGCCACAGAAAAACGGATTTAAACAAATTCCAATGGTCTAAATGCCACATGAATATGTTGGAACTCATCACATGTTGATAAAGATGATAATAAGATTTGAATGAGTTGAGCTCCAACTGGTAATTTCAGCTAAATAGGATTCAGATGGAGAAAATACTGATTGGATGACATACCTTTGACACTTGCCATCTCAGCACAGCCAGACAAAGTGTCCATTTTCAATTAGACTCAAGCAGCGAAAGTTATGTACTGCAACCAAACAGCTGGCAGCATCAGTGCACTTCATGGCTAAAAGAGTTTATACCGAAACAAAAGTAGAAACGTACATGCTCATTTTGTCACATATGTATGAAATAGTTTGACTCTTCTCTTTAGCCACGAATGGATATTTGACTCCCCATAATCATTAATTACCGTTCGCACATAAAATGTGTTTGGAACACAAGTTGTTAATGGTGGCAATTAATATAACAGCATTCTGGAATCCAGAGACTCTGATCGCCTGAAATAATTTGAGAAGTTGATAAAAGGCAGTGAGTTAGTATCTGTTCTGCAATCAAGAACAGAACAAAAAGACTAAATGGAAAAAAAAGAAAGAGGTCATCAAGATTTTAGGTTAAAAGCAAAGGTAAGAGGCAGGGGTAAAATTAAAAAAAAAAAAAGGTTGGTTGAAGAAAGAAAGGAAATGATGAAGTTTATCTCCTCTGCTGCCCTCCACTGCTTTATCTTCAAGGCTACACAGGATGAGTACTGTCTATTTTGGGCCACACAGCTTTGGCTGGAATTGGTGGTGATCAGGAACGAGACAAATATTCACAGATGGAAAACGGTATGCCGGCTGCGTTATTAAACAGGCTGGAATAAATTTCAGCAGTGCTACAGCATCACAGATGACGGTCGATGTTTAAGCCGACAATTAACAAAAATGTTTTAAATAAAGAAGGGCCCAAATCACTTTGTTTTATGCTCCGTATGATCTATTTTGTTTTCTCCATCTTATCTTTCCTCAGTCCACACAGATGGAAATATACGATTCCTTCTTGAATACCATTTTAAGTGGAGGAAATGGCACGCGCAATGTATTTTTGAGTTTTGTGCTGTAGTTTTACATTTGGACCCATCTAGAAGAAGCACGCTACACTGATGCCTCGTGAGTGAATGGCTGAGTTTTACATGCTGAAGCATGTAAGAGATAAGCATAACAGGGAATTGACTGTAAAACCGATGAGCCACACATCCGCGTCTAATGCACTCTCGCAAAAAAATAGCACACAAGCGACCACATTAAAAACAATGTTTTTTTATGCTTTTTGTCTCGCTTTATTGGCTTCTTCTAGCAGAAAAGCTATGACAGTACACTATCGAGCTCTTTTGTTCACAAGAAAAAGGTAATCTTTATTCTCTGGATTACGGATTCATAATGTCTAACAATATACATTTAAATGTTTCATTCCCTGAACAATTAAAGTGAATAAGGCACATTATCCATGTTAAATTATACACATTTAGGCAAAGAAAAATTCCTGTTTCCTTCGAGAGTGCCAGCTTTCAATTCAACTGTTATTTATTTTGTCTCTGTCTCATCTGCTCTTTTGCTAATCAAAAATAGATCTTTTTTTTTTAATAGTGATTGCTCTCTGTTTGACTCCCATCTCTGGTGAAAGTGTTTCATTTCTCTAATGCAGAAGTGAAACCAGCTCCATTAAAAAAAAAAAAACAGAGTTTCACTCAGTACTCTAGGGGCTGTGAGAATAGTCACAACACTTCGAGACCCAGCAAGGAATAGAAACCCCAGTCAGGAACAAAGGAAATGGAAATCAATGGAAGGATATGCAGATTTTTTTGACAAGTCGACACACAAATAATCTTTGGGGAGTTTGCTCTCTCTTTCCTTTGCAAGGTTAAAATAACAACTAAGCAGGAAAAGAATATAAAATGCAGTATGTTGAAGAAAGGGCAAAGCATTACATCTACTTAGTTTTGTGTGAAGGTGCTCCAAAACAATCAATAAGGAATGCATTGCATTACAAGCAAGGTTGATTCGCCTAAGGCATGGTCATATCTTGAAGTGCACACTGCCAACCTTAAGAATTAATTTAAAGCTAAGCACTGTATTATTTATTAGCTGCAGTTTATATTTTATGCACAGTTGTATATGTCAGCTTGACGACACTTAAGAAGCTTGAGGAAAGTCTCCATCTTATGAGCATCCTTTTTAAAGCAGCTGAGTAACGTATAGTCTCTCATAACAGATTCCAGCATATCTGGCAGGGCATCATATTGAAACAGGCCTTGTTCACTGTAGGTTGTGGTAAACATCCCCTCATCCAACATCTGTGTAGCAAACATATGGAAACAGGATAGAAGTAGTCAGAAAAAAGGACAAACAAAAGAATATAAGAAATAGGTTATTTTGAAGACTGCACTCTTCTGGAGAAAGATCTTAGGTGTTATTCTGCTAGAGCCACTCATCCAGCTGGGGGGTCACGACCCTGATTGCTCAGATCACCATGGGAACCACTGTTTCCTTTACCGTCCACATTTTCTTGAACTCCTCTTTCAAACCTTAGCGATGTTGCTGTCATTTGGTATAGCTTCATCTATCACTATGGCCTGCTTCCTTTGCTTGTCCACCACTTGTCCAGTTGCTAAACCATCACCAGGTGGTCTGTGTGTATCTGGAAGTCCCAAAGGTTCTAAGCTTAGTCATTCTTACTTTGGGACTTGCAGACCCTCTTTGGCAGAGATGTTACTGTGGATTACGCCAGCCACTTGGTTATGGCATAATGCCATCTTGCACCCTGCTGTTATGTACTGGATTGTCTCAGGGGAATCTTTGCATAGAGCTTAGACCCCAGCATATATATCTTTATTTATCTATATATTTATCAATGCCTAAGCAAATTCCACAGCGATTAATAAAGTATTCTTATGTGTGTGTGTGTGATATGTGATTTGACCCACCTTCTTAATGAGGGCAACCACCCCTTGCTCCAGACTGACCAGTTTCTCAGAAACCCATTTGGTCTTGTTGACCAGCATTTCAGGAGCGTTATCGTAGCGATCCAGTGTCGTCTGCAGGTAGACCAAGGGCTCGATCCATGACTGAACCAGCATCAACACAGAGTGGAGCAACCATTTATCCTGCAGGACAGAAATGCTTTACAATCTGCCTCACAGAATGTTTCATACAGGCGCACACACACACACACACACACACATATGTATATAGTACTTCTTTTAAGAAATGGATCGTTAACTACAAACCATTCAGCAACAAAAGTAGCCTGAAATGGCATGTGAGCCTCCTTAAATCTCCCTAAGCAGAAGAGAGTCTAAAGTATGTGCAAATGACCACCATACAAATGGCCATTAAATGGCAGAGCAGGCAATATTCCAACAGAAAGAGCAGAGGATAAATTACTCATAAAATAGGAGGTTGCAGTATATGCTGTTTCAAAGATCACATTTACTGTTATGTGATGACATAACTTTTAACCAGCAGTTTCAATATTGCTAAAAATGATCCTGTGAAGAAATTGCTGCTATATACTATGGCCTTTGTTAGCTGAAGGGTGATTATTGCAGAACAGCCAATTCACCCTTCACAGGCCTGCTAAGTAGCTCAGTCTAGTTTCCACCCTGCTGACCAAGCTGGCCTTTGTCCTAAATAGATTGCTAGATAGGAGTCAAAACCTCTTTTAATATAATTACTGCAAACATCACAAAATGTATCAACCAGAAAAAGAAGGGGAGGCTTAACCGAGCTCAAGGATGTGCATGTGCAACAACACTAATAATGCATTAACAACGATCCAAATCCTCCGCACTCTCACTCACATATGTGTGAGAAGCAGACAGATTGTCGAATCCATTCAAATCCACAAAAACATGCAAGCATGCAAACCCTCACGAAAGGAAAGCACCTCTATAAGCAGATACTATATATGCACCGATACATAAAAGCAAAGGCGTGAACACACAAATAAAAGCAGTTTTTACACATTAAGATGTTAGCACTTACAAAGACAAAAAGAAAAGACTGTGGTATTCTGCCATAGTGTGCTTACTGATATCTGCTCAATTTCACTTTTGGAGCTGGGGATGGGTAATGTTTTGGTGATACATGCAAAGCCAGCCTGGTTACTCTGAAGTCGCAAAGGGAGCGGGATGAACATGTCCTCCTAGAGCCCATTCAGAAATGGTGGTAAAAAAACAGAGGTACAGTTTAATTTTTACATTTAATATGATACGAATGCTCACCAGTATTACTGTGCTACTGAATTTGGTTTAGTTTTAGGAAGTATGAAAAAATGGTTACAGCCTAATCCCTAACCTCTAAGAACTACTGTCTACAGTAGAGGAGGTAACAGATATTCAATCATATATATAAAAAGATCAATCAGGAAAACTATGAGAAAAGCTTTACCATTATTTACCACGAGAGAAAACCCCACAGAGACATTTTGGTCTCTAGCAAACTCTTCACTGTAGATCCTGTGCAGCATATTTTAAGAAAAGTCTCATTTCAAAGATCATTTTGACTGTGCAGCCACAAACTGAAGGATATTTAACAGAGCGCCGAACCTGTGCTTTTACTGTTGCAGTATATCATTATCACAGACATATTACCCCACTGTAGGCCTGCTTCTTCAATGAAATATCTTTTACTCACAAGAGATAGAAGATTGCTCTGAACACTGGCGGTGTGGGAATGGTCATGCAACAAATACACAGTATCTAAAAATTTCAAGGGGTATAGTCTGGCATTATCTTATAGCAGTCAACAACAGTTCAAAGCTTCACATTTACCAAATGATCCAAAAATGTAGATTTAAAGGACTACGATGTTTACTCATGAGCAATGTCTTTTTAGCTCTGACATGCAAATAAATAGTATCATTCCCACCTTGATGTCTTGGTTTTATTGCACTTATGTTCTATATAAAAAGTAACAGCAAACTTTTTTCAAATGAAAAAAAAAAACTGCTTTGCTATCACTGTGGCCATTGCCTAGGGCTGTGTTTTTATCGCACTGCTTTTCAAAGTGCTTATTTTGTATTCATACACACACACACACATATATATGTGTATATATATATATATACACATATATATGTGTGTGTGTGTGTATATATATACATAAATATGTATATATATGTATTAGAGAGAGAGAAATACAGGTATTTTTCTCAGATTACAGTCTTTCTAGTGACAAAGTAATTCAGCATTAAGTGACCATAGTGTGAGAAGTGATTTAGAGCAATAACTCATTCTAGGCAATATTCTTATTTTTAAGCCTGTGAATACAGAAGCACTGGTGAACAATCAAAAATAGTTTGTTTTTTTTTTGTTTGGTTTTTTTTGCATGTTTTGTACTTTAAAAAAGTGAAAGAGCAAAGATTTATTTTGGAGTTACTCACAAATAAAGAACACGATTCTTCTGAGACACGGTAGATGAGCTCAGCATGATGGATGACTCTGTCAAGAAGTTTCTCTTGTGAGATGGAGGGGCAGCGAGTAAGGCTGCCCGGCTCTTCTTTACAGTCTAGTGGCATGCTTACAGTAAGAATATAGGGCCAGAGCAGCAGACCCCACACACCTCGCTGGATGACTGAAGACGCACATGGTATATACAGATGGAACAAACGTTAACAAGTAAAAACAAATGTGAGCATTTATATATATTTTATTTCTACATATAGCACAATTCAGCACAATTACAAAAAAAACAGAAAAGAAATTACAAAAAATTAGGGCTTTTTTTGATACATTACCAGTCCTGCCCATTCTATGTGTCGTCTTCAAGTTTTCTTGCTATTGTGTTATGATGGCTTCTTTATAAAGCCTGTTTAGACCATGAATAAAGAAAACAGACATTTGAGTCTTGCGTAGGTTGTTGTAAAAAGATACCGGTCTTCCCAAACCAAGACATTTCTTTTCTCATGCATAAAACCGAGATGGAACACCTTCTATTCCCGTATAGCTTTGTTCTTCATTTGAATCATGGTGGCTTATAGCTCCCGAAAATCTGATGCCCAGAATCTTTTGTTTTAGAATATTTCCTGTAATCCGTGAAAAAACGCTCTACAACAAACAAATAAATACTGCCCTTTAACTTACTTAATTTTAGGATTACTGGATATGAACTGCGAGACAATTTCTGTCAATAAATTAATCTGTGTATTTTTTATGTATATGACAAAAAATGTTTGAACACACAAATTAAAATTATTTATTGCTATTGAGTAGAAACCAAAATCAGATTTTTTTGTGAATAAATACAGATACTATTAATATAACAATTTAATTAGAGGAGTTTTGGTTTTCTGCTACCCAATTCACAGAAATCAAGATGACATTTAAGATACTGTCCTCAAATGTTTATTTCCTCCCAATAGCATGCTTAAGGTTAAGCCAAAGACAATCAGAGGCTCAGGAAGTAGCACCTGACAGGTGTTAAGTTACTGAATTCACCGTCACAGACGTTGTTGCTATTCAAGATACCCAGAGCCTCCTTTTATGTATGTCAGCCTGTTTAATACAAACCTCTGTTCTTTTTCTGTCGCCTTCCGTATACGCCTCCTCTTTTTCCTTCTCCATGTTTTCGCTCAACATATTTCCCTGCTCTCTTTAACTCTTAATCAAATATATTTATTACAATCTTTTGATTAAATTAGCAGATGATTTTTTATTTATGTGATACTGATTGACAGTTCCACTTACTAATTTTTGAAATCAGGGTACTTTCACTCAGTTTGACATAATTACCCAAAAGGAATTTGTGGCCATTTTGCAGAATAAACTTTCACAGATTAACCTTCAATTATTGAAATGGAGAAAATACATATTCACAAGAGACGAGCGTTTTTCATGCACCTGCACAGATGAATAAAATTGAATCTGGTTATTGATATGGCCAAAAAAGTAGTGTTAATATTACTAGTGCTACAGCAATAAGCAGTCTTTATTTAATTAGAAAGTACCACTACCACTTTTCTACTCTGAGCACTCAAAGAAGGGCATCAACCCAGGATTATCATCAGCTCTGTTCCTTTGGGCAAAGAGGTACAGGAGGAGCACTGCGAAACCCCTGCAAAAAAAAAAAAATGTTTCCAGCAGTTAATGTTTCTGAGTAAATTGTCATATTAGAATGTGATCCTTAGCAGGACTTACTTTTTATAAAACATGCATGAAAAAACAGATTTTCAGCTCCGTCAGTGACTGGAAACCTCTCTAAGCTGAAAAACTTTGTGGCCTGTGTAAAGCCTGTGTAGCCCCATTTCACCCGTGGTATTACTTGTTGAGTACAAATCACTTGTGGTGACGGCAAGGAGCAGTGGCAAAGGTGTGATCAGCTGTAATTAGCTGAATAGCTTTTTACTGGAATTAACTAGAACTGACCTCACCCCAGCACCGGATGAATCCACTAAGAAAACTCATTTTTGATTGATCAGTAGATCTGCCAACTTAGGTTATTGTTATATAATTTATAGGCCTTTGTAAACACTTCCCTTAAGTAAATATAATTTTAACACATGCAAATTTAAAACAAAAAAATCAAAGTGGGATACAGACAATGTGGATTCTGGGTCAGGATGTGGGGCATTTCTTGTGTTCTTCTAGTCGTCTGCTGTTGGGGATTTGTGTTGCAATCAGTGGAGAGGTTCTTGGCCTAGAGCAATGTTAAGCAATGTTAAATGCAACGCTGTTAGATGAGAAAATAGGAAATTAGTTCAAATATAAATGGAAATGCAGCAAATTATTCTAATGAGCTTGGAAGTAAAACATGAAGAAATAAGGGGAAGCTCAGGATTTTTGTGCAAACCATTTTATTCTCATCTGCTCATCAAGGACTAAATGATGTCAACTGTGTGCCAAAAGCACACAAAATGCCTTCTGCTATGTCCTGACATGGCACTAATACAACTCGATATCCTGGATTCACACAAAACTCATAGATCACACAGTTAAAGATTCTTTTGGGCAAAATGTCCACTCGCTCTCCCGGGCAATGTTAAGCAGGCAGAGGACTAATCCTATTGACAGAAAAGCCATGGTGAGAAGTATGAAGGGAACAATGTCCAAATCCCAACTAGGGGCCGTGTATAGCATTAGCAAAAGAGTTTGAGCAAAATATCCATGTGCCTAGGCAGACACTTCAGTGGAAGGTTGAGAAAAAGGTACAGTTTACTTTTTAGTCAACCTAATGTTCATGGCAAAAATAAGGAGAAAGAACATAGAGACCAAGAACAATGCATATGTCGCATACAGGTGATGACAGAACCACCACCTAAACAGTGCAAATAAGGACAGCTACAACTCAATTTTTCTTAGATGCCTGCAGAGCTGCAGGCATGCAAGATATTGACAGTTGTGTGATTTTCACATACATTTACCAGGAGATACATAGCTTCTCCCCTTTTTCTATATTAATTTGATTGAAAGAAAGTGGCTTTTACTTCTAATGACTTACTGTGCCACATGTGTAAATGTGTACATCTCTTTTTTTGCAGGTTTTTAACAAAGTCAATGTTTCATATTGTGGGATTCTGACATCAATCTAATACTCTTGGTCTGTGCGCCTCACTGATGAGGAAAAATCACACACAGAGGGGACAGGGCCACTTTAGCTTGTTGGTCCAGTGAATCTGACTCAAACAGGTTCTCCTCCATATAGTTCTCACTTATAAAGTGCACTACAAACACAGATATTAAAGTTAACAGGTGAATTTCCTTTTACCGTGTAGGTAGCCAATAATGAACAACTGCTTACTGCTAAAGAGACAGAGTGAAAGTGGACAGTATATCTTATTTTTTTACAAAAATACAAAACTCATCAACCTCATATCGTTACAGATAGACACGTCGGTCCACTGTGAAATGGACATGCATGTAATAATAATAACATATTTAAAGCCACAAGTCTGTGGTTAGCATTCCAGGGTCCTTATTCACTGGAAACAATTAAGCTAGGTGGCTAATGTGGCTTACATGTATATGCCTTAATATTGTTTGCTTAAACACTTTCTTGTGATCATTTTCATGATGGCTTAAAATAAAATATGTCCCTCGGCTGTTACTGCAGATTACTACAACTTCTACATGGGTGTCTATTTCACGATTTGGAGAGGCAAAGCGTGAAATGGACACAGTGGACCGGTGTGTCTGTTACACATTTTGCCATAATACTGTGTTGAACCCACTGCTGCAGCTGGAGGCAACGCTAAAGGTGACCCTGATAGACTTATTAGTTTTAGTTTCCTTGTTTTCCACAACTTATCGATTCTGTCCATTGTTAGCTAACATGAACCGATGTAAGTCTATTAGCAGCAACCAGCCAACCCAGTGACTTCACAGTCTGTATTAGTACAAGTGGGCGCTGTACATACTGTTCACAGACAGTGTTAAGTATATGATCATTTTTAAGAGCAGAATTCTATGCCGTAAATTTTCCTTTACACGTTTACTGCTTCATGTCCACTTTAAAGATACAGTAATACCAAATTCTCTTCATCTAAAAGTAAGAAAGTCGCCATCCATCAAGAAAAACACGATCCTGCCAATGGTGCCAGGAGGGATAATGTTTTGAATGACTAACCTGATTGTCATGGTATTTTTAAGAAAAGGTTAAGGAGTCTCACTTGGATTTACAATTGAAGTTGCATCTTGGCTGTGCCTTGTAGAGCTTTCACAATTATGTTTTCAAAATTGACTGCCAAGAGTGACAAAAATTTATCTCACATGTCTAGTAATTAGTTTACTTGATTTAACAAAATATATGTTTTTTTCCCACTCTCTGGGGTTTTAAAGACCAAAAGAGAGGGACTTGTTGTTTTTTTTTTTTTTATCTTTTAAGCTACCTTGCAAACACCAATAGATTATTTGAGTAGGTGGAATTTAATTAACCTTTATTGTAATTAGATGGCAGGAAGAATTTCTTGAGGCAATTCAAGAAACCTTTTGTACACTAACCTAACAGAGATGAAAAACATATCTCTGATGCTTTTGTTTCTGTCTCCCAGCGACTCCTTGGCCCGCAGCTGCGCAATTTTGGAACGTATCCAGTCCTACACTTTTGTCAGGCAAGTCAGCTAAAGTGGTGACAATGAGAGTGCCTTTAAGTTATGAAAGTATTTGTATTACTTTCTTGCTGGAGTGACAATAATCCAATTCGCTAAGGGGCTCTACTTCACATTTGAACAAGCTGTGCAAGATAAATATGGATCCATATCACTGGACGTCTTGTCTATACACAACGTATGGGCAGGAGTTCATCCTAAGTGTCACAGGACAAGAGACGGAGTACACTTCACCCAGCCCTTCTCAGCAAGCACACATAGCGAGAGACAGCTACACTGTCTTAATAAATCTGGATTTGTTAGCTCAATGCTTTAAATTGAAATACAGTGTCATCCTGCTTCTAAATTAGGTGCTTATCACAACGCTGCTTTTTTTCTGTGAAGATTAGTGTAATCGTAGATTGTGACATACATATCATTGCATTTGTTTACATACTTGGTTCGTATTGACTTGTTTATTGTTTTACTCTTTGTGCCATGTGGGTATTTGCTCTAGTACCAACATTTCTTAGTTCTAGCACACTTAGACTCCTTTAACAAAGCAAGAAGGCTACTGATTCCTCCCCAGACCCCCTATCTATATAGGGCCACATTGCTAAGACACCATGGGCTTCTAGCCATTTTCTGATGCAAGCATTAATCATCCTCTGTACACTCAAAATTTATTCTTGGCCCTCATTAACATGAAGCAATAACTGTAAGTAAAATGCAACTGAAATATGTAAAATGAAAGGCTTATTATTTAAATAATTAATCAAAAAGAAAACTATGAACTAATAGAAACTAAATGAATACCAATCAAATCAATTTGATTGGTGTACAGTTATATATTGGAGTTTGCCTATAACTCTTCATCGAATTAGTAAAAAAAAATGTGGTGCAAAAAAAAAGCATATTCAGTCATTTGCCACCTGTTGTGTTACTGTGTTTCAGTGTGTTACTTTGGCAGTAAAATCATTTTAAAATGCATTTCTGTTTTTGCACTGCCTAATATCATTGCTATGGCCTTTATATATTTATAGCATGAAAAATTTAGGTAAGCAGATGTCAGATTTTGGTTTGAGCATGCCCTGGTTTTGCATTATAAAGTAACATAGCTTCAATACATTTAAAGGCCATTGTTTTTGGGTTTTTCTCAAATATGACCTCAGAAAAGAAAGCCTAATTTCTGCTGTTCAACAGCAAAGAAATTAAAGCTTTTACAAATGATGACAAATTGCAAAACACTTAGCTATGTCTCTAAAAAAAACCTCCTGTAACTTTGCTTTACATTTGCAGCATCAGTCTTTGTACATGGTTGTCTTATATGCTCTAAAAGACTAGGCAAGGAAAATCTCTTTCATATATTTATGTGCTTTCTCATCAGTTACTTTGACACGATGGTGTCTGCTGATGCTTACACCCCTGATGAAGTCTCACAAGTGTCAGCTTTTTTTTTATACCTAAATAGTTTACACTAAGATTCTGTAATCGCAGAGAAATAGTTAAATAATTTGGAATTAAATATTTTTAATTTACAAGATTCAGAGGGTTCTTTCAACAGTAGATATCTAAGAAAATTATCATAATTATAATATTTCTGACTGAGTCAAAATTGAATTGAATTGAAATGGGACCTTGTAAGTCAGAATTGAATCAGTTGTAGATATTAGTGAGGATACCCAGCCCTAGGTAGCTCTACCAGTGTCTCAAAGGGCCAGCGCTTGCTGCTCAGGGTTTATCTCTTTGATGGTTGGCGCTAAAGCATCCATCCACGTCAAGACTGTTGCACTTGTCATACATTATATATTTGTGGGACTTTTAACTTTTGTTTTACTTTTTTTTCTTAAACGTATTGGGCTTCTTTTATTGTAAAAGTTTTACGTCAGATGCAATGGGATTCAAACCCTCCAAAAACTTCAATGTTTTGGTCATTAGTCATCAAAAATATTTTCACAAGATTCGTTAAGATATTTTTTCGGCAAATGTGAAATTAGCCTTTTTTTTCCAGTGGTTTTCACCTCCTAGACTTTCCATTTTTGCCCAGTCTAGTTTTTACTGTTCAAACATGAACACTGACCTAATCTGAAGAGAGTGTTAGCTGCACTACCTGTGACTCCCTGGATAAGTCGTTGATGTGCCCAGTTGCTCTCACCATGATTCAGGGGAGTCTCAAAGTATTACAAATGGCTTTGTGATGCTTTTCAGACTGACTGATGTCAAAGGCTTTGTTTCTCAGCTGTTTCTTTCAATTGTGCCATGATGTGCTGCTTTTTGAGATATTTTATCCAATTCACTTTGTCAGACAGGTTCTATTTACATGATTTCCTTAGTCTACAAGTCCAAACAAGTTTAAATCAGCATGGTTTGAACTTGTTGTTGGTTTAACTCTACATATGTCATATTTTCCTAATGAGCTTCATGATGCAGTCACCTGAAATGGTTTTCACTTGACCAGGTGTACCTTGTCAGGGTTCATTTGTGGAATTTCTTGCCTTAATGTTTTAATCAGTTTTGTTGTCCAGAAGTCAGGTTTGTACACCGCTGGACAGCCCTATTTGACAACTGTTGAAATTCAAATTATTTCAAGAACCAATCAGCTACGTAGAGAGAAACAACAGTCCATCATTACTTTAAGAACTGAAGCTCAGTCAGGTGCGGTGAGGATATTTGGATGGATGGTCTTATAAAGCATGGAGGACGAGGTGTGACAGTGTGGGGGTGCTTTGCCAGTGACACTGTTGGAGATTTATTCAAAATTGAAGACACACTGAAACAGCATGGCAACCACAGCATCCTGCAACCACAGCATCCTGCAGCGACATCCATCCCATCTGGTTTGCATTAGTTGGATCATCATTTATTTTTCTACAAGACAATGACCACAAACACACCTTCAGGCTGCGTAAGGGCTATTTCACCAAGAAGGAGAGTGATGGAGTGCTGTGCCACATGGCCTGGCCTACACAGTCACCTGTCTTAACCCAGTCGAGCTGAGATGGACCGCAGGGTGAAGGCAAAAGAGCCAACTAGTGCTCAGAATCTGTGGGAACTCCTTTAAGACTGTTGGAAAACCATTTCAGGTGATGACCTCATGAAGCTCATCGACAGAACGCCAAAAGTGTGCAAAGCTGTAATCAAAGCAAAGTGTGGCTGTTTCCAGGAATCTAAAATATAAAACATGTTGTAAGTTATTTCACGCTTTTACATTTACTACCGAATTCCATATATGTTAATTTATAGTTTTGATGCCTTCAGTGAGAACCTACAATGTAAACAGTTATAAAAAGAAAAATCATTTAATGAGAAGCTGCATCCAAACCTTCGAGTGGTAGTAAGTATATTGCTATCTTTATACCCTTTTTCATTACTTCCACACAGCTTTCCACTTCACATTTTAAACTAAAATTCAACATATTCTTTGTCTTAACTGTTCCTCTTATTGCTTTAAGCAGACCAGTGATGGTAACTGTAAAACCTTTTTTATTTATTAAATAAACTTAAATCAGTGTGACTTTCTGTGTCTTTCTGTCCTCCATTTACTTTAACTTTGCTATACTCATTCACTAATTCTCTGGATATTTAGTGTTGCCTTCTGTTGCCTGCCCAGAGATAAAGATCCTGATATCGCCTTCTTCTAGTCACAAGGACAGGCATGCATTTGTCTTTCCTCTACCTTTGGTGCTGTGCCGTCCAATTTTCTTCCTTTTAATTTAGTTCCAGAGTCTAAAGGACGGTGTACTGCCTATGAGTCATGCTCCACTGCGCCATTAATTTCACATTCTGTTTTGCATTTTCGTATTGCAATATGTATTACTGTTTTTCTATTATTACACTTACTCAAGTCATGAAAATGAGATTTTAATCTCAGCAGGATTTACCCAACTAAAAGAGCCCTACACTCACACTTCAGGACTTCATAGCATGCTTTACTAAAATGTTTCAGCCTTCTTGGTTGCTTATATCTTTGTCCATATGGTAATACATATGATATGTTCACAGGGGAGCAATTATATGTAAATTTGTAAAAGGTTCAAGATTCAACTTGTGACTCATGTCGATTCAAGCTAATTTTCTATAAATGTGTAGAAATCAATAGACAGAGTTAACCACCATGACACCAAATACATCAATGTTTACAGCTGACACTAAACTGAGGCTAGTTTGTTTTTACTTTTTAGTAATTAAATTTGTTAATAATTTACTGAGTTGTCCTTATTTGTCTGGTTTGATAAATTATTATTATCATCTTTGATTTAGTATTAGTATTCATTTAGTGAAACTGATGGATGATTAACCTTGAATCTGTTCCAGGGCTATCAGATTTGTTATTGGGCCCAGCGAAATGGAGATAACAGAGTAGGTGGGCTTTTCTAATGAGATCTTTGATTTTACTTACAATAAAGAGTTGAAGAGTGCACAGCCAGCATACTGAAAATAGTACAGCCGATAAGGCAAAGAACGTCTTTAATGCTTCAGAATGCAAATGTTCTGGTTTATACTAATTTAGTTTACAGTATGAAATTGCCTGTAAGTGTGTTTGAGTGTGTGCATTTGTGTGTGTCTGCATTTGACTGTGCCTTTAGGGATACTTAAACCACTTTTGATTAGTAAAAGATGAAGTTGCCAAAGTCTCTTCATTTGTGATATTCATATTCAAAGCCATATTTTCAAAACACCATTTAGAATTCATCCATAATTTACCTACATTCATAGTTTACACTTTCCTAATATTGCATGCTGTGATAACTTTACCTTCTCTGTACAGAACTAATTTCAATATTTTTAATTAATTATTTATTTGATGCTTTATTTATTTATTTATTTTTTTAAGTTTTGCTTTCTTTCTCTTTTAAACTATAGTACATTTTCTTCCTTGTTAATATTTTGCACCACACCAGTTGCCGTTTGACTTGGGCCAAATGAATCGTTGAAGTTCTTATTCATTTTTCCCACTTTGATTTCTGCGGGTTGACAGAAAACCGTTCCATCATCAGAGGCAAGCCATAGTTACAGATGACAGTTCTGGGCTGATCCATTACCACTTTGCCCCAGGCTTAATTACCAACTCCCTCCAGTAACATGCAACACTCTGTGTTTCAAATGCAATCTTTCTTTAACTTCTCAGTCTGGTTAAAGCAATAGCAACACTTCTGCTCCTCCTGCATTTACGCTCCCATACCCATGGGATCTATGGTGAAGCACACCTGCAAGAATTAAAGAGCAACAATGATGATCACTGGTGATGAATTCATCTCCCAAGTTTGTTATTTCCCAGTGGGATTTGGTGCTGCAGAAGCGCAAGCAGCTGCAGCAGCAGAAGTATGACTGCCTTGCAGTGATGCCACGTGTCATTTTTGACAAGTCTCAAGGATAAAGAAAACAGGCATAAAGCTTTAAATCAAATTGGTCACACAGCCTTGCCAATCACTGTGGACAACATATGCAGGCTCACAACCAAGGTGAGGCTCCACTTATGCGTCTAGGCAGCCAGCGATCTCACTGTGCTCTAAAATGGAAATGAAACTGTTACACACCCACAGCTATTGAGGAAGGGATTTGTGTGGGCTGAGGTACAACTATACTAGATCGCCACTGTGGGAGAAGCTTTAGCTTTGCCCTTCTTTAAAGTGAGATTTACAAAAAGGAAATGCTTGGGTTGGTTTATTCAAAAGAAGCTCCTGATGGTGGGAAGACAAAAGGTACTTCACACTATCCTCCCCGGGGCACATGTACACCAAAGCTCCACTTCTCTGCTTTCGCTCCTTATTCTAAGTACATGTTCCCCCCTAGAGTGCACTGCACTCTCTCCTGCTCCTGCCTCATCTGCACAATCTTTTACCTTCTCTTTTTTCTGTATTTCTCCATCTTCATTTCCCTCACGAAATTTCACCCATCTTCTCCAATCCCGCTGTCTCCCATGCTTTGCTTGTTCTTTTTCTTCTACTCCTCCTCATTCCCCCTCTCACCTTTAAGTTTCTCTTTTTTACCTCCTGCTTTCTCCTCTCTCTGCTTCCACTCTTCCTCCTTCTCTCTCCTACAGTCTGCAGCCACGTGTTGGCTAACTCAGAGCAAAACCCTCTATTAACAGAAGCCGAGGCCAGATGGTAGCTCAGAGATGGATCATACAATCACTGATGATTTCTTGGGATTTAAAGACATGTTGTTGTTTTTTTAATCTCAAAAATAACTTGCACTTTCCTATTTTACCTACAAAC
>VUQR01009798.1:6825-37393 GCA_015108515.1 Hemichromis elongatus | reverse complement strand
TTTTAAACAAATTTTAAGTGAAACAACGCAAAACACTGCAAACCACAACACAATAAAATATAAATTAAAATATGCAAAACAAAAAGATGCACATTCTCTGTCATATAGGCCTGGGATGATTTTTTGGGAGTGTTTTCCTGCTTGGAATTGCATACATAGGATTCACTGCTTGAATAAACTTTCTAAATCCTTTATTGTCCGCAACTGAAAATAGTTGTGGATGATTACCATACCTTTCTAATGTGACGATGTTCTCTCTTGTTGTTGTCCCTGGCTCTCTATCTCTCCCACTCTGTTCCTGTGCTACTGGTGTAACTACCGCCCCTCCCCCCTCTGCTCAGCGCAAAGCACCAAGCTCACGCCCGGAGTGAAGCGAAAAAAAGAGCGAGAGAGAGAGAGAGAGAGAGAGAGAGGGCAAGAAAAAAAAAAAACACGGCTCCCAATAAGATGCCGGTGTAGTGCCAAAGTAGGTTCACTTCAAAGATGCGACTCTTAGAGCCGTTTCGTTCGCGACCGACACATCACTAGCTCTTACGACTCTGTGCTCCTTGTCCCTTCAAGAAGTGGATGGCAATTATTAGTGGCTGGACTGACTCTATATAAAATATGGATGTAACCACTGTGCGGTCACCCATTCCTTACTGAAACAGTAGTAGTAGTAGTAGTAGTAAAATTCAAGATGCAGTAAGAAATGATGGTCCAGTGTATCCTATGTGAGAGGAAGTAATAAAGGGAACACTGAAGGGGCTTTCCTCAACATTTAGGGAATTTAAACAAGGAAGGATGTTATCAGCAAACTTAGTCAGCAGGCTGAATTAAAAAACTGAACAGGTGCAATACAGAGACCCACAGATCCGCTAATTATTGTAAGGCAACACGCCTCCGTAGCACACAGCAGAGCATATTATTTGTCAATTACATTAAATAAAAATGGTTGGAAAGAAACAGGCAGCTCAAACATGTGATCCAGTTCAGTGATTCAAATTAGCAGAGATGAGGCCTGGCACGTATGACTAGATGAAGCTTCCTGTGCTAAATAAATGTTACTTATGTCCATAACTCTAAGTTATAGTGGATAGGAGATAAAAAAACACACACACAGTGGATAGTTGTTATGAAGGGGGAAATTAGGCCCAAACTATATTTGTTGTACCAGACTGTAAGCAAGCTTTTTAATGATGTAAAGTTTACATTTTTACACTGGAGTTTATGGGGACTGACTGGCTAAAGGCTGAAGCTGTGGTGGTGTGGCAGTGAGGGGGGAGGGCTAGACTTCTGGAAGCCATTTGGAGTTGCTAAATACTTTCCTAGCTCAAAAGAGGTTTTTTTGGGGTGGTCCAGCATATTTTGACCAGGAAGCACATAAACAAGCAGTGTGGGATGCAGTCATTTCCCCTGCTTAAGCTGTGTTGCTCAATGCTGCTGTGTTGCAGTCTTCATTTCTTGCCTATCAGACAGGAACATGCAGGGGAGCCTAAATTGATGTGGATCAGGTATGGAATCCTTTTGGCAGGGTTGAAATCCATCTCTTTGCAATCACCCATTACACTGTTTTTCTTTTCTTTGACAGAGCTTTGGAATACATGCAGTTGCACATCGATTTCCTAACACACTCCATATATTGCATTTCACTCTGATACTACTGGTTCTGGAGCGCAGTGATCCTGAACATGGTGGCTCCTTGGTGATGATGAAGTCCTGTTATAATCAGTCCAGAGGCAGTGGGGTCCTAATCTGTCCTCTCCCATGTGTGGAAAGTGATAATCCATCTGTTGAAGGTTCAAAATTAATAGCTGAAGCTTTTCCCCTTAGTGTGGCAGTTTATTTCCCAGTCTACAGCCTAAACCATCAAGAGAAAACTGAATCATGCACAGTGTAATTGGTGGACATAAGTAGTCAGATATTAGCTGAAGAGGCAGTGCAGTATTAAATTATAAATAAATTATCCAAATAGCAAACTAATTGTTTTTATTAAAAAAAAACATCTCTGGTGCTCAGGACCAGGAAGCTGTTAATATTACCACACAATGCCTTTGAAATACAGTTTTATCCTATGCACTGCATCAAACAGCCTCCACCCTAATGGATTGCTTTGGCTGCTCCAGTAGTGTAGGAAAAGTGCTGTATAAAAACCATTTACAATTTACCTTCGGTAGTCAAGGTATTAACTGGCATGGAGGAGCCCAGGCTGTGTAAGGTTCCAGTCTGTGGTTAAATGGGCTGATGCAGTCCTCCAGCTGGCTCAGTCAGACTCATCCAAAAGCCTGAGCCAAGTTTCTCACCATGTGTGCCTCTCTTTTGTGAATGGGCGGCAGCTCCCTCTGCGGGGGGCCTGGCTGCTGCTCTTGCTGCGTGGGACATCCCATTCTGCAAGCCACTCTCATCGCAAGTTCCCAAGGGTCAGACCTCAAACCTCTGACTACTGAATATTTTGGTGTCTGCTCTCTGCTGTCTAAATTGAGCCCTTATTTTTTTCTCTGCCATTGTTATCGACGACACTGTATGGTGAGTTTATTTTACTTTTTTCCCTGTTTAGCATTTCTTTGTTTTTCATATTCTTTTCCTTGTTTGGTTTTTACAGCGCGAGGCACATTTTCTATTTTAACGAGGATCTGTTTTCCCCCTTTCAAGGATAAAAATGTTAGTGTTTTTTTGTTGTTGTTGTTTTTTCACTTTCACCTTTCTGTCTCTTGTCTCTCAGCATTTGTACTTCCAACATGAGGCCGCTGCTGTTTGGGATTCTGCCAGTCAAGGAGAACTCTTGTGGCTCTCTGTCTAGTGTAACTGTGGCACTCTGTCTTTTAACCCTCCTCTTGATGGTTATCTGGGGTCGAAAGAGTAAGAGATCCTTCTTCCACTTCCACCATGACTCCCAGCTGGACCACACAAAATATCCCCCACCTCCTGGCCCTAAACCATGGCCCCTTGTCGGGAATCTGCTCCAGGTTGGGGAGAAGATTCATCTCTCTCTAACCGGGTTGAGGCTTCAGTATGGGGACATCTTCAAGGTACATATAGATTTTGTGTTATTAATTTAAGATGAACAGAGTGATTTAATTTTTTTGTCTTTGTCATGAATTCAGGTCCGCCTTGGCTCTTTGACTGTTGTTGTTCTGAGTGGGTACAACACCATCAGGCAGGCTCTGGTTCGGCACGGAGACGCTTTTGCAGGGCGACCTGACCTTTTCATCTTCTCTGCTATAGCCAATGGGACCAGCATGACTTTCAATGAGAACTACGGGCCTGTTTGGCTGCTCCATAAGAAGCTGTGTACGAATGCCCTCAGGTCTTTCTCCCAGGCTGAGCCAAGGGGTTTTGGTGCCACCTGCCTCTTAGAGGAGCACATATGTGCAGAGGCTGCAGGGATGGTGCAAGTGATTCGAGAAAAAGCTGCCAAAGCGGAAACGGATCATAGTACAATGGGTATAGACCCAGCAACAACTTTGGTAACCTCAGTGGCAAATGTCGTGTGTGCGCTCTGTTTTGGGAAAAGGTATGACTACAATGATAAGGAGTTTCTCACTATTGTTGATGTCAACAATGAGGTCCTGAAGCTCTTTGCAGCAGGGAACCTGGCTGATTTCTTCCCCGTGTTTCGCTACTTTCCGAGTCCATCTCTGAGAAAGATAGTCCAGTACGTTCGCAGGATGAACAGATTCATGGAGCGGAACATTGAGGAACACGTTGACACCTTTGATAAGGTAATTAAGTATGCAGATACACTTATAGGCAAGAATTAAGTTTAAATGGAGAAAAATGAAAGGTCAGTGGTGAATCACTACAATACAATCTGTGCCATATAATCAGTATTTGCATAAGCTCTATTTATTTTATTTTTACACATGAACGCTTAAGGACTTACTGACATAAACTTCAGTTTCATAATTACCAACAACTAGGCTTCTTAATGTTTTGTAAATATTACAATTTATTGATATAAAATCAGTTTTCTTTGTTAATGTTATCTAAACTTTAGCTCTTCTTTTTTTCACAGTGACCTTAAATAGATGTTTCCACAGCCTTATGTTGTGAATAATGTGTCTGTTTTCTTTAGATCTGTGCCACTAATTTGCATCCCAGCTCTTTAATCTGACATTGAACTCATACATTGGTAGCTATGAGTGTAACAGTAGCCAAAAAATAACAAACAAGTTGCACGGGATGGACCATTTTTGTTCTTGTGCAGAGATGGCTAAAATGTTCGCACGCACTCTAATTAAGAATTAGCAACCCCACTGGAAGACACGCGTCTTAACACAATTGATTACTGTCCCTTCCCTAATTATTACTTTTTAGGTTTAAAGCAAGCTAGCAGTTAAAGTAAATAACTTTCTAATTGAGCAGTGACGGTGACATGATGTTAGAGGGAGTGAAGTTCTCTGGTTCTTTGCAGAACCGTATCCGGGACATTACAGATGCTCTAATTGCACTTTGTGAAGAAAGAGAAGAAAGCAAGGATACGTCAATGCTCTCTAACGACCAGATCATTCACACTGTCATAGACATCTTTGGAGCAGGTTAGGCAAACTACAGACTTCACATTGTGATGCTATTTATGCTTGCAACACCAGTAATAGATCCTAAATAATGAGAATGAATTTTCCCCCTTTTTTTGTGATTCTCCAAAGGATTCGACACCATCATCGCTGGTTTACAGTGGAGTCTGTTGTACCTTATCAAGTTTCCTGACATCCAGGATAAAATACACCAGGAAATAGGTGATGCCTTATGCTCCAGTAAAACAAACTCATAACATGTACAGTGTGCTCAGTTCTTCACCAAAATGACTCATTGTTAGAAACTGGCAAATTCACTGCTTGCAGAGAATTCAGGTTACGCTAGATAGGTAAAGCCTCTCTTGTGCCTGCTCTGATGACTGATTCATAGTCATTCTGTTTCTCATAGACCAAAAATAAGTTGCTCCTTAATCATTTTGAGTCCCGCATCACTAATAAGCATAGGTCAGTGGTAAAGTAGTTCTTATCTATTAAAATATTAACCACAAATGGGACACACAGTTTACAAGAAACAGGTGGGAATGCACCTCTTATTAGCAGCTTTGCACAGGCCATACAGGAGCATGCAGCTGTCTGTGATGTCTGCGGTATCAGGGAGAATCCTTATTAATAGGCTGAACAACAGCCAAGCGGAGCACGCTTTCTGGAGAGACAGAATCCAACGGCCACCAGAGAAATTCACAAAAGATCAGTCCAATTTGCTGACGCTTTTTGAAGTGGGCTCAGAGAACTGGTGCTGTCTGTTCTGAGGCACGTTGTATTTTCACAGAGAGCGAGATGAAGCGAGAAAGAGAACTAAGAGGAGGCAGGATGAATCAGAACAGGAGAGGGGTTAGAGAGTTCCCAGGAGACACAAAGGCGCTGACACGCAAGGCAGCAAACAGACATAGTCTGACATTATTCCCCTTTTCATCTTTTAAATTTAATTTGATTAAGAAGCTTTAATTCTGTTTTTACAGTAGATCATCCAGCATGGGAAGCCTTATTAGTGGGGCAATATTTGTAAAGTAATTTAAGGGATCAGCAAATTTTAAATTGTAATGATTTCTAATAAACATGACTGAAAGAAATCAAAGAACAGCCTGGACATCAGATAATGTATAAAACAATAATGTTATGTTATCATTAAAAATTAATGAGATGACATATAAGAATAAGAGAATAACAATGAAAATGTAAATAATGCTAAAACAATTATGAGTTTATCACAACTTCCTGGTCATTTGGGGGGAAAGCATGACTTACTTATGTCACATTTTTTTAGACCCAAAAGTTGAGATGCAGTTTGTGTTTTATGATGTTTCTTTTTTTAAGATGAGCATATCGGCAAACCCCAGCTGCCCAGGTTTTCCGATAAGGCCAAGATGCCTTTCACGGAGGCGTTCATATACGAAGTGTTTCGTCATGCTTCATATGTCCCTTTTACCATACCACACTGGTAAGACCTAAAGTTTTGCTAGCAGTAAATTTGTTTTTTTTTTCAGGATGTAGATTTTTTTTTTAACACTTTTCTCTGCTTTTGTTTTCCTCTCCAGTACCACGCGAGACATCACATTCAATGGGTATTTCATTCCCAAAGACACATGTGTCTTCATTAACCAGTATCAAGTCAACCGTGACGTGTGAGTATCCACTTTGTCTCTTTCTTTTTATCTTATAAGACTGTGTAGGTTTTAAAAAAAAAAATATTTATAACAGTTTTTATATCCTCATGATTTTTAATCTTTCCCAGTGATCTTTGGGGCGATCCTGAGGCATTTCGTCCTCGGCGCTTCTTGAACCCGTGTGGACTCCTGAACAAAGAGCTGACAGAGAAGGTCCTGATCTTCGGCATGGGAAAGAGACGCTGTCTTGGCGATGAGTTTGCACGTTTGGAGATGTTTGTGTTTCTCACCACGCTTCTTCACGGGCTGCGTATTGAAAATGTTCCAGGGCAGGAGCTGGATCTCAGCACAGATTTTGGCCTAACTATGAAACCACGTCCATACAGGATTACCATTTCCCAGAGATTTTAGACACTCTGAAAACTCAAATGATGTTCCTGCAGATGTTTTGGAAATGAATTGTAGTTATTACTACTTTGTGCTTAGTTTGGCAAATGTGGTCAAAGCGCACACACAAAGATTAATATACACAAAGTCAACATAAGGTAATTTTATAGCATCCAGTCCATCTGCCTGCCACATTCACATCTTAAGTTACTGGTCACAGTTTAAAATTGAGGAATGAGGACGTGTCACTGATCAGTCCTTGAGGCCTCAAAATGCAGGGTTCATCCCCATTTCAATCCCCCTTCTTCTTCTTACCCCTGTCATGTCGTTGTCTGCTCTTTGTCCTCCATTCCTTTCCTCTTCCTCCTCCTCTTAACATCGCTTTAACTCACACCCTGTTAAGCTAACTAATCTACTCTCAGTGCTCCTCCACTGCTGATCCCCAAATTAACCACACGTCCTTCTCTTTACCATCACTGTGACCTGCCACACACCCAGATAAGAAACTGTACCCAAAATATGTG
The DNA here is from genome assembly GCA_015108515.1 of Hemichromis elongatus. Taxonomy (NCBI): domain Eukaryota; kingdom Metazoa; phylum Chordata; class Actinopteri; order Cichliformes; family Cichlidae; genus Hemichromis; species Hemichromis elongatus. The sequence goes on along the minus strand of VUQR01009798.1, from coordinate 30,361 downwards.
GAAGGTAAAGAGTGTGAAATTGAGCTGTGCTATTTTCATAAGCTAAATGTAAAGCAGCAGGGTAAGCCACAATGACTTCATTACTAGATCTGTAAATAGAAACTTTTTTTGCTCAAGACACTTTAAGCTACTGTTAAACTTTTGTTGGTGAACATTTAATGAGTGCCTTCTTTTGGAAACTATGAAGCACAGCCTTTAGCTGTTAGCTCTGACTGAGCTTTTATCTGAATATTACAAGACGAATTACTTAATCTTACTGTAAATAACCAACCTATATAATGTTTAGGTAAATTAATATCACATAAAACGTGTGCTATAAAAACTGCAAACATATTAACAAATATTCACATTATCTCAAAGCACTAATACCACTAAATTTAATGCCATTATTGTTGATCATGTATGCAGAAAATGTTAACTTTTGTACTATCTTTGAAAGAAAAAGTAGAGCTGATGTTGGAAATTGTTTTTAAAAAGAGCATATATAGCCTACAGTTTTTTGGTGATTAAAGCTAGTGATTATAGAAAGAGTAAAACTGAGTCACATAAAACAGCTGCAGACATTGGCTTTGTATAAAACATGCAATCTGAAGATAAATAAATGCTTAATCTCTCTCTCTATGTCAGCATTTTATGAATGAATGCATTACAATTTATGAGTGCCACACACATAAATTTAATCTCTCAGGGTCAGGACAAAACAAAGTATGACTTTGTACTGCACCTGTGCCAAAGTCATTATAAGAGATGCAAGATAACGCAGAGAGCACTAAGTGGACATTTTTGATTGACCTATCCATTGTTTCTTGTATCCTCTGTGGCCCTTGATTATCAGGTAAGGGCTGGAAGTCTTTGGCCTTTTTTAAAGAGCCTTTCAGCATCTTTGGTGTGTGCTTATGTATACTGGCTTTCTGTCTGTACGTTCAGTGTGCTGAGTGATTAATGGATGATGATGAGGCTGACTTTGAAGTGAACAGAGGAGGACTAACTAAGAGGGATGCCCCCCCAAAAGAAAAACAATTTTATCTACCTAGAAAGATATGCTAAGTACAGAAAACTGGGCTATGGGAATCTATTAAGTAAAGTAGAATGACAGACAATATTTAACCCCTGTTTTAAATTAAATTTAATAGACTCTTTTAATAACAATATGAATAAATATTAAATAATAAATATTGTGTTTTCCTCCTGAGATCCGTGTCACAGTGCCGTATTTCGTATGAAGTCGTATATTTCACAGATTTTTGTGTACAAATTTTCCTCAATACATTAGCAGATTTTCACAGCCACTGAACTCACTGGCCACACACACACGTTAGCTTTTACCGCACACAAAGACGTGAAATCTGAATGACCCACTGATTTCTATTCACATCTTTAGGCCTCTTCCTCAACATTTAAGCAGGCAGCATTTATTAACTACTCACAACCTCATAGCAGCTGTCAGAAAACACATTGTGATGTCATCTATTGTTCTGTGCAATTAATTAAGTAATCACTAAATTAATATGTGAACAATTTCAATCTTTGCTCATAATTTTATTCACTGTTATGACGCAGAATGGTTCAAACGTCTTCCTCTTCCACGCTCTGCCCAGATCTCAGTTTCATGATCACCTGGGAAAAAATACATTCACATTATTTTATGGTTTAATTCTAAATAGAAATGTATATATTTGAGTGGGTGGCTGTGAAAGTGGTATGCACCTCTTTCAGCTGGGCAATCTCTTTGCTTTCCACATTTCTCTGAGCGTTGTTGGTTATGGCCTTCACTCTTGTTGCGTAACTGCAAAGTTCAGAGAGTTCAGATGTTATTCTGTTGAGTTTTTTAGTGCTAAAATACAATAAAACACTGTCTTTTTCTCTCTGTTACATAAGCGATGTGAGCGTCTCATCGAGATTGTATTCTGAAGGAGAGATGTTGACGATCATGAGAGTTTTGGCATTTCCACCCAAAGAGTCCTGCATCACCTGACAGAGAGGACACACATTTTGGTTGAACTACTTGTCTGCATTGGAGTGCAAAATTTAAAAACTAGAATACTGCTTTTTTTTTATTTATTAAATTTATTACCTGTGTTAGCTTGCTATTCCTGTATGGCACATGGGGCAGTTCAGCAGATAAAGCTGAGATCACATCACCCAGTGCACTCAGAGACTTGTTAATGGAGTTTGCCTCCTGCACAGAAGGGAACATGAAAGAATTTAAAGAAGTCAAGAAAAATCTTTCAACCGCTCACTGACCCATGAAACATAAGACAGGAGCAGACCTTCAGCTGGTGGTCCTTGGCACCTGTTTTTGCTGCTCGCTCACTGCCTGCCAGGTCTACAAGGCTCAGCTTCCCACTGCTTACACTCCCATTTGTCAGATTCCTGCTCTCCACCATGATGCTGACAATAAGATGAGAGCGGGAACTCTCCACGTTCATCTCTTGAGAAATATCCATGATGAAAATACAACAGAACAAAGAAAGATGGATTTGGATATATTTTTGGTATTTTTAGAAGTGTAACATCAGAAGATGCTGATTAATAATTAGTCTTCAGATTCTATATATATAAAAAAAGTTTAGCATCAGGGTTTTGTTGCTCTGCTGCTTTCAACCCAGATCTGTAATCTGTAATGATGTACGTAAATGCCACCCCACTGCACTAACTTTAACTAACACGATTAATCCAAACCAATTAGCAGGACCCTATTTGAACCAGGTGGCTTTTGCACGACATCAAAAGCTCACTGGTGGCAGAGATGTGTCGGTTTGCGCAGGCCTGCTGGAACAGTGCATAGAGCTCCTGGGCACTGGAAGCTTCTTTTGTCTCTGCTCCTTGGGCGAACACAACCCCCTTTCTGTTCCTCTTGATCTCCACCCGCCTGGCCTGGCCATGAGATTGAGTGTGTGCATGGGCCTCACCAGCCTGGCTCGCAAAGAGGTCCTGCAGCCTGTCATTGTAGAGCTCCAGCATATAGGCTGAAACCTAAAAGGGAGCATCGTAAGCAGGAAAGGAAGTGACGTCTTTTCTCCCCCAATCATGGTTTGTTTGTATGTTGGTCAAATAATATCTGCTACCTTGAAGTTGAATTTAGAGCTGTTCTCGCGCATGATATCAAACATGGCGTTGAAAGCTCTCGGGATGATCCCGGGATTCTTCTGTTCCTTGTCTCCAACCATAGTGAAGGTCTTCCCTGAGCCCGTCTGGCCATACGCAAAGACACAAACGTTGTAACCATCGATAGCTAACTGGATCAGCCTGTGGGAAAAACATTTTTTCAGCACTTCAGCTAAAAGCATCAAAATATATGAAAAGCTTGCTATTAACTTAAGCTATTAAGTTAACTCAGGAGCAAGAGGTATCTTAAATTGGGTTTCACTGATTCTACTTTTCCATCAACTCTTGAAATCTGCTTTTGAACATAATTTGCTTCCTTTTAACAATAATAAACATTGCACAGCTGCAGAATTCCAAACTGAGAGAAGCAGTCTACCGAGATGGCACATCAGCACGACTGAATGCAGCATCAGCTGTTGTCTGTTTACTGGCAATGAAGGAATTTTATCTTCTCTAAAGGAGAAGATCATCCACTCATCACAAATCCCGATTTAACCCATGCTTCAGTGCCTCCATGCAGCACACGTTAGGTAACTGTAGCCTTGGTTAGGCTGAGCTGGTACCTTAACATAGTAAAAGCTGCTTTTTAGATTCACAGTGGTTGTTATGATACAAATTTGGGACTCCTTGTGCCTTTTATGTTACATTAGTGAATAAACTGGGCTGGGCCCCTCACCTGCTGGTGTCATGAAACAAGTCTTCCTGAGAGGCTTCAGCACTGAACACCTTATCAAACTGAAACTCCCTTGGTCCACGAGGGGTTTCTACAGTGACAGAGTATTCGTCTATTTTTTCCACAACGATAGCCCCACCCTGCGCAGCTTCGGCTCGGCTCACGGGGCGAATCCGACAAAACACTCTAATTTTACCTGAAAAAAACAAGTTGTTTTTCTTTTTAGTTTAGTCGGGTCTAAACTAAAATGCACTATATACAGTACAGACACACATGCATACCTTTCATGTCTTCCACCATATTGTAATATTTTTTCCTCAGGGTCCTTTCTGAAGTGTAGTTCTCAATTATTTTCTTTTTTTCTTCTTTTTCTTGTTTCAGCTTGAAAAAAACACGATGATAATGAAAGAGCCATCATAGTGAGGAATGCGTTAAATAAAATCATGTATTTACAGCACTTTGTGCTAAAATATTCTATAATTAGTGTTTAGAAACACAATGGGGCTGCTTTGGTTCCCTGTTGGACTGTTGATTTATAATATAAATGATAGCTAATGAGCAGTATGTATCTGTAAAAGCTCACCATAGACAGATTAATGTCTCTCTCTGTGGTTTCTGTAGTTTGGGTGAACAAATCTGACCTGAGACATTCACCCATGTGGTTAAAAACTAACCTGATCCTGCAGCAACAGAAGCTGCTGACCGGCACTCTTAACACCACCCGTGGATTGGCTTGCCTCCTGACCCAGGATGTCCTCCAGTTCTGAAACTGCACAGTCTGAGCACAGATGGAAAATAAAAGAGTGATGTATAAAAGACTGTTATTAATATATAATGACAAGAAGAGGTACATTTTTGTTATATAAAAGAAGTGAACAATGTATTCAATGTGAATATATGAATTCATTTATCATTACTGGTTGGAGTCAGCATATTCAGGAAACCTAAGATATATTTACCATTCATCACGGGGCTCTCTCCATTTTTAATGCCGTCTAAAGCGATTTGACAGACCTCAAATTCCCTCACTGTTTCTTGCAATAGAGACAGACTTGACGTGTATTTCTCTGACCTGTGAAATAGAGGAAAATCTTAAAAGTAAAATGTGTCTTAATTTAACCTGTCATTTTAATATTCAGCCGTTATTGCAATCATTAAGAAAACATATGGATTTTTCTTCTCTTTTTTCTTTTTTTTTCTACCCCTCTTGGTCAGTGGCATCCTCTTTGTCATTGCTTTCTTCTTGAGCATTCTTGAGTCGGTCCAGTTTGTTTCTGACTTTGGCCAGACTAACCCGATTGTCCTCAATCATCTGGTCTAACAGGGCTTTGCTCTCAGGCACTGCACTGCAGATTTCATGAGCCTAAAGAAAGGGAAATCGGTGCAACAGCCTAAATATATCGGGGAGGAAAGGAGATAATTTTGCTTTGATTTTGTAGCTGGCAGCTCATTTTAGTTTAATATTGACTAATGTTTAAGCAGCACCTTGTGTATGACGGTGGAAAGCAGAACGCTGCAGGGTGGCTGAGGCACCGGAGGGATGGGGCTCCTCTCTGCCTCCAGCAGTTCAGTGATCTCCCTCTCCCTCTGGTACAGGCTCTCCTTTAGCTCCTCTAGGCGAGCTTTAGCCCCCTCCAGCGGTTGATCAGAATCACTGCAGTCCTTCATTAAAAGGGGGGGTTGGTCCACCAAAAATAAATAAATAAATACAGCAAAAACAATACTCTAAACTTTGCTTCTTTTGATCTCTTTCTTGTTTTTGATTTATGTTTTTAACGCCTTCATCCTGTATTTTAGCAACAAACTAATATAAACACACCCCCGTCTGTTGCTGTGCTGATAGTCCTTCAATCTCCAGGTTTTCAGCTTCCCCTGTGGTTTCCTCCTGCTCCTGTGCGGCGACCACCAACATTCCTTGGACTTTTCCTATTTCTTGTCGGGCCATCTGTAGCTCCTGCAATGCTGCTTAATGCAAAATGGTATTAATAATTTATTAGGCAAAAAAAATTGTTGTTTTACAGACTTTAACATCATGGTAACTAAACTCACTGGAGGCCTGATGGCTGTGCAGGACATCCAGCCTGTTGGAGAACAGTTCAAGCATTTTGCTCTAATCGAAAAAAAAAATGTATATATGTGTAATTATAATGTTAAAATAGGTTCAATGTTCTTCTTAAATATGGCCACAAGAGTGTGCTCTCATACAGAAGATAGATGACTCATGTAAGAGTTCATGAAGTCAACCAGACTGCTATGCCACCTTTTCTCTGTGCCACTGCAGGGCCTCTTCCACGCTCCTCTTCCTCTCAGCTCTCTGCTCCTTCAGCAACAGCTCGTTTTGAGCTTTTAAGCTCTGCAGGAAACAGGACCACGAATGCGTGTAAAAATGCATTGGGCAATTCAGTATTTCAGATGTTGATTACAAAGAATGTGAACTGGAAAATTAAAAGTAGAAATGCAACAAATTTGCTGTAAAATGAGCAATTAAACTAATAGAGGAGATCTTTACGACAAATAGGGGAAGGACTGAATAAGGAAAGACTCTCACTACAACTTTGGCCTCCCAGTCAGCTTTCTTGCTCTCCACCTTCTCTTTGTAGACATCCAGGACTTTCCGCAGAGCGTTTAACTTGTTCTGGTAGTGAGATCTGATCTTCTGCACCGTCCAATCCTGATAAGAAAGAACTGTTGTCACTACTGTTTTGTTTTACTGGAGCGTCTCACAACAGACACTCACACACACCATCACCTGGTTCTCCCGCACTGTCATCTGGAAGTTCTCTTCCAGCTCCTGAACCATTTCCAGGTGCCTTTTACTCATAGTTTCCATGTCCTTGGCTATCTGTTTTTACAGCACATAGTCACTAACAGATATCAGATAGACACAAAAATGCATCCTGGTATCACAATCCTGATCAAATGCCCTCGAGGGCAACAGTGGCATTATCAAGGCAGCCATGTGAGTGTGAGCAAAACAGAAGTGTCCGACAGTGTCTTCATTGTGTGTCTGCATGCCTGCAACCAAGCAAAGCACTAAGTAAAAGGTCTGAAGAAATATTTATTGTCCTCTGAGAAAGAAGAATAAGCTACTTTGTCTGCTTTGACCATGCTATCATGCATCATAGGCAGATCGAGATTAGGATGTTAATTCTTTTTGCTATTTCATGTTGGAGTTGCCGCAGTAAGTCATCTGTTTCCATCTGCAAGTTCAAACTAATTATTTATCTCCTTTCTTACTTTGACCCTGAATGATCCAACCTGAGCTGTCCCTCTAACATATTCATCTGTGATACCTCAACTAATGTAAAACTGGCTCTACTTAAAATCAAACTACACTGGTCTGCACCACTGTCCTGTGATGATCCTCATTGTTTTACCTGAGCAATGCAGAGTTCAGCAGACTCATAGGGGATGTAGATCTTGCCACCTGGTGACTGTTGAGTTTGATCGGCATCACTCCTGGTGGCCAGCTGAGATTCTGATGAGCCTGCAGAAAGATCATGCTGCAAATGACTGTTTATTGCAGAGAAGGGAGCTTAGTGAAAGTGATAATTAGTAGCAAACCTATCTAGTGCCATGCACAAGGAGCACAATTTCAAATCAGTACACAGCTAAAGTTCGCAAAGTATACTTGGAAATACTGTTAAAATAATGAGTAAGCTTGTAAAAGCAAACTCACAAAGACTTAGACTTGATAGACTGCATTGATCTCCCTGTCTGTCAGTTCATGTTGCAAATAATTTATGCATTCTTTGAGTTCGAGTGCTCATAAGCAACATCTGGCATGATCAAGCCTCTTATTGTGATTTGCAACTGAGCAGTTGAATATTTGGTAAGAAGATGATCACTGTCATTTAAAGTCTTAAAGAATTGATAAGCAATCAAATAATCAGACTTCACAGGTCCTCAGATCTAGTTTCTCCTAAAGTTATGTGAACTACCTATTGGGAGCTGTAAGCCACCATTATGTAAATCCTCATTTGGATATAAAGTTTTTTTCTGTTTGATCGATCAGCATGTGGCACGTAAAACTTTTAATGAAACAGTTTCTAAAGAGGCATCAACAATGCTGTCCTGAATAATCTGTGTGTAGTCCTATGTTAACTTGTTCTCTGTTTGTCCATTTATGTATATTCCATTATTTTTGTTGTCAATTCAAGGTCAATTTAAGGTCTGCCTTGAGAATAAATTACAGATCAAGTTAGGAGATAAATGCTGTGGTGTGTCGCAAGGTTCACATTTCATACTCCTTCCTGTGTAAAAACAAGCAACAATAAAATGTAACTTTTCCACATTCCACCACCACCCACACCCACTGTCACAACTGTCCCACAGCAGAGAAAGAAACTAAATTGCAAATTTAAATAACTGTAAATTTTATATTTCAGTTTTTGTTTTTGCCCTGAATCTGTTGTTCCAACCATTTTGTCCTTTGACTCCTTAAAACGAAACAGTTTTTTGTATTTTTCACGTGTATTATTTCTGTTTTTTTGTACTTTGTTGCTGTTTTTATTTTTTTTATTCCTGCCTCGGCAGATCAGATATGATTGAGCTTTGGAGTTTGCTGGCCTCAGTTTGGGATTTATTAAACTACTCTTCCTCCAAATGCAACACTGAGATGCTGCTTTAACACTGACGTGTTAGAAATGTAATATTGTTGTGTATTATAAAACACAGTGGCCATCACCAGTACTTCTATTATTGCATGTTTTTTAATGAAGGCATTTTGTTTGCTTGATTTGTCACTGAGTGTTTTACGTTGTTGCATTTGTTACTTTTACTTCAACACAATTTCTGTATAAGCAGAAACTGAACACCCACACTGCAGGGAAACACGCCCACACTATAATCCCCTTTTCCTCTCATACAATATCCTTTGTAGCATTTTTTTTTTTTTACAGCACCTTGGTTGACCTCTTGTCCATTGTGTTTCCTTCGGTCGGCAGTGATCCAGCGCCTGAACGCAGCCCACCTCTTCATCCAAAGAGTTTGGGGATAAGCAACAGCTTGAACAGTTAAGCAAATGTTTTTGGAGAGTTGGAATCAGCTTTAGAAACAAAACTGAATAGATATGAAAAAGCAGAAGGCACAGGGTCTATGAGCACATATTGTCTATTGGAAGCTTTTTTTGTAATCCCTGAGTAAACATAATATTAATGTAGTTATCTAATTATATTTAAATAATGCATATGGAAATATGTAGTTCAAGGTCAATGAAACGATTCATTATTCAAATTGACAAAAAGCCTTAAACCTTAAAAACTAAGATTTTTACGGGTGTGGTACTGTCGGCTCATACATATATAATAGTATAGAAAGATTTCAAATATTATGTCATATTTGACCTCTGACCCCTTGTTCATCTCAATGTCAAAGAGATAATAATGCCATAAAGAGCTTTTTTAAAAATATTTCCTAGTGTCATTGTTTGCATTGACAAGATATATGCATACATGGAATGATATATAGGGATTCTGAATATAACATTACATTACTTTGGACCTTTTCTCCAAGGTCAAATGAGGTTAAACTTCAATAAAATGTCTTTATCTTTTTCATTAATGCTTAAAATTCTATTGCATTGGTTTGTTTTGGGAACATTCAGGAAATGATACTGATAAATGGGGATTCTTAGTGTCACATTATAGTTTGTATCCAGTTATCATGTGACATTTAACCCCTGACCTCACTTTAGCATTTCACGTGTGGCATTTTTTTTCCAAGTTGAGCCAAACATGTTTTCTATCTTTACGCAAAGTATTTTCAAGAAAAGAGAATGAGCTGCCTAGATAGAAAAATAAAGTAGCATGATATTATATAATATGATCAAGTTAATCACATCCCATTATTTACAAATCAATACTTATGTCCATTACCTATTCCTACAAACTTCTTAAAGCACGTCTAAAAAGAACAAAGAAAATAAAACAAATATATTCAATTAAATTTTATTTATATAGCACCAAATTACAACATCAATCACCTCAAGGCTCTTTATATTGTAAGGTAGACCCTACAATAATACATACAGAGAAAATCCAACAATCAAATGACCCCCCTATGAGCAAGCACTTCGGCGACAGTGGGAAGGAAAAACTTCCTTTTAACAGGAAGAAACCTCCGGCAGAACCAGGCTCAGGGAGGGGCAGTAATCTGCTGTGACTGGTTGGGGTCGCAGCAGATGTATATATGTCCTCATGTATACAAAAAAAAATCCATCTGTCAATCCATATCATTTATTTTCTTCTGGTGCCGGGTCAGCCTGAGCAGAAAAGCCCAGACCTCCGTCTCTCCAGCTACCTCCTCTAGCTTATCCCAGGGAACACCAAGGCATTCACAGGCCACCGGAGAGTTATAATCTCTCCGGTGTGTCCTGGGTCTGCCCCGGAGTCCTTCCAGTGGGACATGCCCAGTACTCCTCACCCAGGAGGCATGCTTGTCAGATTCTCAAATCACCTCAACTGGCTCTTTTCCATGTGGAGGAGCAGTGACTTAGCCCCTCCCGAATGGCTGAGCTCCTCACTCTATCTCTAAGGGAGCATCCACCCATGCAATACTATTCTCCTACAAGCCCAGAGTGAGCTAACCTGGTTAAGGTGGCGCTCCTTTTTTATAATGCATTTATGATCATTTTATTGCACTTACATAGAAGGAGTCTTGGGGAAAAAGAAAACACATAAATCACTTGGAAAAATTTCCATTTTATTTATAAGATTTAAAACACGTCTTACATTTTCATGTTGAACGATTTGTGGCATTCAGCTAAATGTCTATTTACATTTCTGAAGGCTGCAATAAAAAGTTGATTACTGCACGATTAATGTTCTGGTTAACTAAACAGTTAGTTCTGGTTTATTTTCTATTTCAGTCTCATCTCAGTCTTATCTAAAATATTTCACAAATTGGCCCTGTTTGACTATTTCATCATCATCATTTCTTCATTCTCTGTGTCATGCAGAACCCATCCCACCCTCTCCCCTCTTTGATTCCTTGCACAGGAATGTGGGCGTGTTGCTATATTTTTCCTCACAGAAACACCTTTCAGTAGAGAAACAGAAATTATGTCAGGAACTGTAGAGAAAGCTAAAAACACAGTTATCCAGTTGAATGAGTCTAAACGCAGGCTGTAGAAGAGCCTAGAGGAAAAAGACAAGAAAACAGGGCTCAACTAAAAGTCAGCTGGTCTGACCTGATGTGGTTTTCTGATACTGGTCAAGCTGTGTGTTGTGAATAATCGGGCATGGCCTTTCATCTTGAAGCTCTGGTACACTGCCTGGTAGCTCTTCCAGCGCCTGCGCTGCTAGAGAGATCTTAGCAACCCTCGAGGACACCACATGGTCCTCTGGGCAAGCAGAACTGACAGTCGTCTCCCAGGCAACTGAGAGAAACAAACAACAATTAAATGGTGTGAGGTTTTTTTTAAACATATGAAATATAAATACAGACAGTGAAATGATAAGTTATAATCCTCTACTGCCATTACTTTGGATAGACCTTGATGGCTGTGGACAGAGAAAAGGTGAAAGAACAAAAAGCAAGTGCATCATGAGGACACATCTACTGATAACATCTTCACGTGACCTAATGACCTGTTAGGGCCATGAGAATTCAAATGCACATAAAAAATAACTGTGGAAAACACACCTGTGTGTATTTTCTATTCAGATGTCGTGGCTACAAAGTATTAATTCCACTGCCATGTAAATCTGTGTACTTGTCAGTCAGTATGTGAGCTTGCATGTGTTTCAATCTGCTTCCACAGGTCCTCATATCCAGATCTTCAACCAGACCCGTTTGGGAACATTGCATTCTGTTTTTTTTGCTTACACTGGCTGCTTCAATGCTTCACAAAGGGAGCAGCCAACAAGGAGCTGAAATATTTAACCCTAACTTCACCTGTCTGCCTGCAGTACCCTCTGTCAGCTGTATTCCTATGTAATATTCGATACAACAATTAAATTAAACAGTTATTACATTACAAGTATTAGAATAAACTTACATTGCTTGCCTGCAGGCGCTACAGATTGATGTCTTCCTACTTTCTTTCCCAGGAAGGTCAGTGCATAGGCTCCACTCTCAGCTCCGGGAGAGTTCACGTACATTGTGTATATAAATATGAGCTGGCGTTCGCTGCTGTTTTTTAGGTTGATCTCTGTTAAGTTGACACATGCAAGTGGGCTGAAAAACACAGAAAGGAAAAATCATGTTGAATTTTGAAAGTTAAAAAAATATTTAATTTATAGACGGAAAATCCTCAAATATTTTAATCTATATCTTAAAATTTCTATCGCGTCCTCAAACTATGTGCAGATGTCAAAATGCCCACTCAGCAGTTTCACTCAATCCTTCAGTCAGCCACTCCAAGCTAGTGTAAGCTGTGAGCTTTAGAACAGGAAAAACTGAAAATCCCAAACTTTCAGTGTGGACCTATTTTTATTTTCAGATTCTCTCATTTCACACTGCCATATCAGGACAAATCTTCAGCTTCTTTTACTAAAGTGGTACAAATTTACTTTCACAGCCTCCAAGAAACTGTAAGAATATGCAATTGAAATGAAAATGAAAGCATATTAAATGCAAAAATGTAAAAAAAGAGAAAAAACCCCCACAGAACTACCTGATTGTCAGAGCTGCTCAGATCCCTTCGATGTGATTCAGGCCAGGGTCCTGCTGTGCTGATCAGGAGGACGAGATGATCCTGATCTCTTATGGGAACCAAACTCTAAACAGTCTTTAAAAATTTAAACCTGCAGAGATGGAGTTTCACCAGGTACCAGCTTAGACTCTGCACAGCCAGAGGGTAAAAAGATGCCATAAACAGTCCTCAGGTTTCCCGTGTGTAAGATAGAGATTGTAACTGGATGCTTCCTCATACTAACAAACACATATATAGTTCACACACACTTCAACTGGGCTCTGTTTTTTTTCTCTTTCTTTTCTTGGAAACCTACATTTTCCCAAATAAAGTGAATAAAACTGAAACACACTACCTACATCTGGAAAATAAAAAAAAAAGAACGAAAAGAACATCAGAAATTCTTGCTAATAGAATGTATTTTGTAATAAAATCAGTTGCAGCTGCTACTGTTGACCTGTTGACCTTGGCTGAGGGTCTCTGTTACAGTTTCCTTTTTTCTTTTTCTTTCTTAGACTAAGAAACTCATTTGGAACATTTGGCCCACAGCTTGAGCATCTGTTTAACACACCTTACTTAGAGGTAAATCCACCCGTGATACCACTTTAATGAAAATGCAGCTTTGACTGCTGTTTCCCTTTAATTTTTCCACAGTCGCAACCCTAACCCTGGATATCAAACTGGCACTTTGTCTCCAATCTGGAAACTCCAAACAATTAATCACACAAGTCTTTCATCACATGAAAATATTAGGACATCTCATATATATGATGGAGGTTTTATTGCATGTCGCCACTAGCCTCTGAGAATTCAATTGTTCGGTCTGATTACAAACTCTGACAGTGTTAAAATAATGTAATCACTGGCAGCCTTTACACTCTGTTGAGACATGCAGACTGGGAGGAGAATGAGGACCTGACCTGGCTGTCATGACAACACAACACACCCTAAAGACACTCATTACCTCATCGCTCCAAAGGTTAGACTTTTGAGGAATTTTAAGGTGGTCTTACAGACAATGTAATGCTGGACTCCCACATAAATACACAATAGTAGGGGATTTATTGGATTAGGCGGTTTAAAGTCACCTGTGGGAAATCTTGTTGCAGAGACAAGAAATAACAGCAGAAATGTTAAAGGGAGATATTGCTCTACCAACCAGTAAGACAACAAGTGAGAGAAAACTATTGGTTTGTCTGCCGATCAGTGATTCCAGGTGTTGAATGGGGCTTTAAACATCAGCAGCTTACTTGTTGTGAGTTTTCAAAACAACAGAAGACTGCAGGTGAAGGTTACTGAGTGGCATTTATTTTAAATAAACCCTCAAAGAAAAGTTGTACACAATACAATAAACTGAGCGTCAAACTGTACAGTGAACACACCACACCCAGATGTTCCAGATGTCCGCGAGATCACAATTTTTATTAAAACATTTTTATACCTGGCACGTGATCGGCAGATGTTTTCAAGCAAGCAGCAGGACTGTTTTAAATCTGCAGGAGGATCTTTTGCCAGCTTTTACATTGAATCCGGATGTTGCGTTAAGATCGCAGCTGCCGAGGACGCGCAGCGTTTCGGCCCAATGGTGTCCGCGGAGGGCGGCATGGGCTGGACCTGTCACTAGGAGGGGTTTGTGCTCGAGTATAAATACACACTTTCTGTCACTACAACGCCCCTGGAAACTCGGTGAGACAAACTTCTTCCCTTTAAGGCTACACGGTAAGTAATTTGACTCCCAGAGGAAATCTTTGGTGTTTCAGAATCTGAACTCAGGTAAAAGATTTTGGCGGCTTTAGGTCTCCTCTCCCTGATGAGATCTAAAGTTGCAGCAAGGTATATCGATTGATGCAACTTATGAGGGTGTGGCTGGGAAAACAGCGGTGAGGAATATGAGGTTAAAGTTTTACTAGAAGTGCTCTGCTGTCCCAACTACGCAGAGAAAGCAGATACTATCATAAAATCAATCGAACGGATGATATAGATAGATATAATTTGTCCTACACAATAATGTATGTCCGTATCAGAGATGAGAGTGGGTGTGGCCAGGGTGTCTGCTACAGATGCTTGTCATTATAGAAAACCGCTTAGTGTAAATCATTTAAGCTCTCAAACAGCAGAAAACACTTTTTTAGTTTAATACATAAGAACTTCACCTTGGAGATTACCTTTATTTTTAGATGCTAAACTGTTAACTACAAGGGCACTTTCATTAAACAAAACCTTAAATGTTCTTTAAATGTTCATATTTGGATCAAACACTCATGACTTTCTCCTTCTCCTTCTCTCTTCCAGACAGACTCCACTCTCCGCCATGAATTTCATGCAAGCCTTCTTGCAGCAGAGCGTCTACTTGGGCACGCCTGATGATTCAGTACGTAACACTGTGGTTCTGTTTCAGTTGCTAAGGCCAAGCACCCTGTTTTTTTCCTTTTTTTCATCTCTTCCTGTGGTATGCTAGGGTGGAAAAAGTGATCTGGCAGTAGAGCAGAGTAGAAAAACGCTGCGTAGGAGGTGTCGATATAAAAAGAATGAATGAGTTTAGATGTTGAAGAGAGGAAGGACATTTACAAAACTGAAAGTAAAATATTATAAAAATATCATTAAAGTGAAAGGGGGCCTAAACTATAAAGATTATATGCACAGAGAATGATAACTATAGAGAGTTTTGGGAATGTATGAGTCACCGAAGCCGGAATTTGAGCTCCTCCCTTTTTAAACTCTGCAAACAGAAATGGTACTTCTCCTTTCCTCAATTTTTTAAAGTAAGCTTAGAGAAAGTTGCACAAGTTCTAGGATATCAGTTTGGACTCTTTTATTGTTCACTTCAGTCCAAACTTGGCATCTGCCAACATTTTAAAAGGTTTGTCTTGGCATCTGAAAGAATAAGGCAGCAACAGTAAAGTCTCCTTTTTTCCCCCCGTCTCAATGTCGAGGATACAATCAATGGGCTTCAACACTTTGTACTTAAAACATGAAAAGTGCACCTCTGCATCCCACCTTGTACATTCCTCTAAGCTGCAGACGAGTATTTACCAAACACAATAATCTGACACATTTCAGGTTTTAAAGAATGAGGGAACGGTGAAGCCACTGCCCAATTTCAACCCTAGTGGAGATGCAGCAGTCTTGGACAAGGCCATCAAGACAAAAGGTGAAGCTGAAATGCAAGAGGGACACTTTGGAACATGTGCGAGCATGATTTGGTGTTGCAATGTGTGTGTTCAAGTGTTAAGTACAGGCTTTCTTGGCTTTCTCATCAAGAATCTTAACACCCTCTGCTGGCCATTATATGTGATTACATCCATATATCTCTGTGGGACCACACACACCAAACAATGAATGCTGAACAGTCATGCTGCTGCAGAATGACAGGAATGCTTGTTTAACTTGCTTGTGCAGGTGTGGATGAAAACACCATTATTGAAATTCTGGTCAAAAGGAGCAACGAGCAGAGGCAGCAGATCAAAGAGGCTTACCAGCAGGCCAACGGCAAGGTAATGACAGTAAAACAGATACAATCAGAGCCTAGTTCCAAAATTGACATGAAACATTTCTTTCTCTGGATCATACATATAATCATCTGTTGATCCCTCATAGCCTCTGGAATCAGCCCTGAAAAATGCTCTGAAGGGAGATCTGGAGGATGTCGTGTTGGCTCTGTTGAAAACACCTGCCCAGTATGATGCCCAGCAGCTAAAACTGGCAATGAAGGTACACAAACACGCATCACTAAGATGACCACATTGATAGAAAAAGCTATTAGAAAATACTTGACTACATTTGTGTTAAATGCTTTCTCTGGTCTCACCATGATGTCTTTTTGTTGGCACATGATGATATCCACCCACTTCCACATATTCATCCCTTGTTTTCCTAAAGGGAGGTGGCTAAAAGGTGTGTTGTTTGAAATGGGTTTGTGAAGCATTAAGGGTCTTTCTGAATGGATCCCTTTATCTGTGTATCCCTGCCTCAGGGTCTGGGAACAGACGAGGACACCCTGATTGAGATTTTAGCTTCCCGAACCAACAGACAGATCCTAGACGCGAAGAAAGCCTACAAGGAAGGTTTGTGCCAAAGTTCAAGCAACAATCATCAGTTTACAGTTGCTACAATTTAAACGGCAACACAAGTGTAAGTGGGAAAACTCTAATTGCGCTTTTGGGATTTCTTTGTCAAGAATACAAGAAAGAGCTGGAGGAGGACATCAGGTCTGACACTAGTGGAGACTTCAGGATGGCCCTCATGGCACTCTGCAAGGTACATGAGTGTTTTATTTACTGCTCTGTTGCAGGATCTTTACAGAAATCATTTATTCTGTCACAGCACCAGGATGCTCTAAGTTCTGAAACAACATAACACTCCTCACTGAAGCTGGAACACTAAGCTGTTTATAAAACGCAAACTTACTCCCTAGATACACATACATACACATGTACTAACATTTGGATATCTTACAAACTCAATTTACATTTTAAAGTTAAAAGCTACCTTTTAATTACATCTTGACAAAATATGAAGCTTTTTTTGTGCTTACTGTGCTTTTTAAACTTGCCAACTCTTAAATTAATGATTTATTAGTTTAACTAATTAGCTAGTTTGATTCCATCAGCACATTGATCGTTCTGTATTTCTTCATATCACAGGCTGCCAGGACTGAAGGAGTTTGCGAGCAGCTGGTTGACAGTGATGCCAGGACTCTGTATGAGGCTGGAGAGGGCAGGAAGGGCACAGACTGCTCTGTCTTCATTGACATCCTAACCAGCAGGAGTGCCATTCATCTCCGTCATGGTTGGTTTGATTCTTGCACTGTTATGTATATTTAAGTCTTGTCTTTGACATCTTGCTCTTAGGAATAACACCTAATCTGTCTTCTACTTTAGTCTTTGATAGGTACAAAAAGTACAGCAAAGTGGATGTGGCCAAAGCCCTAGACCTGGAACTGAAGGGAGATATTGAGAATTGCCTTACAGCAATTGGTAAATTCATAAACATCTGCTCTAAAATCTATTACTTTAACATTAAATCAGCATCTTATGGATGGACTGGATTGGAACTTTGATGAATTGTTTTTGTTTTTTTTATACATTCACAGTGAAGTGTGCTGGAAGCAGACCTGCCTTCTTTGCAGAGAAACTCTACTTGGCCATGAAGGTACAGTACATGTAGGCTGCTGGGTACATGTAGAAGTACTCTTTTATTTGGATGATGCCAATTAGCCATTTAAGGATGGCTAACCGGCTGTCAGCATGTCCTTGGGCCAGATGTTGAGTCCCCTATAATTTACCCAGTTCTTGAAATTCTGTAGCAAAACAGCTTTTTCCTAAGATGGAAATAATAGTCAAATCTAAAAATCTTTTTTAGGTTTTTAAAAAAATCACATTAAAGGCATGCATTGTTTCTATTATCTGTTCAAATATATATTATAATCAATAGTATGTTATAATATAAATGTTTTTATGACTGGCTCTTTTCTGCCCTTCAGGGTAAAGGTACCCGCAAGCCTATCTTGACCCGCATCATGGTGAGTCGCTCTGAAATTGACATGAGGCGGATCAAGGAAGAATACCAGAAGAATTATGGCAAAACACTCTACCAGGACATTCTGGTGAGCAATAAGGGCAACAGACCCATTCCAGGTGTTCAGTTTTGAATGAGCTGTGCATATGACAGTACACAAATGTCAAAAGGAATCATGTAAAGATTCATATTTTACTCCCCTCCCTCATTTAGGATGACACCAAAGGGGATTATGAGAAGATTCTGCTCGCTCTCTGTGGGAGTGAGAACTAACAGCATATCGCCGGGATCAAAGCTCATATTGCAGAAGATCTTTGATAGTGTACAACTGTGGAAAATGGCTTGTTATCTCTTAAATACATAATGTGCCTTTTGTGCTTGTGGAGACCTGACAAGACTGTCTTTCTTTGCAAGACGTCATGATAGTTAGATGATATTGGCGAGCGAATATTAACCTGGAGTTAGCAAAGCAGTGCAGATGGGCCGTTTCTTTTCTGAGCAATTCTTTTTATTTCAGGACAGATCTCACAGCATTATGCCAGAGGATCTATGTTCTAGACAGACTTTGCTTGCACCTACTAGGTTCTATATCTAATGCTCAAAGATAAGCTGATGTGATCACAGTGCAGCTCATGTATCCAGATTACCACTTGCCAGTTGTTTAGTATTACCATTACTCTTGAAGGAGCTTTGATGTTCTGCAAATAAAAGCTTTTTTTTTTTTTTAATGAAAGTTGGTCTGAGTGGTCTTGATTCTTTACAAATTCATACAACACATATCAGACATGACAACAAAACAGTGGTCAAGGTTTACATACATTTATTATGGGTGTGAATGCCTTTGAATTGTTATTTTTCCAGGGTGGAACAAGTGCTACTTGAGGTTCTACAATGTTTTTAACTTGACAAGGCCAAGGCCTTTTTAACTTGTTAGTGACCATGATTGGCAACTGGTAGTTTCTCAGAGCATGATGGTCGTGGTGGCATATGCTCTGATATAAGTTTTAAATTATATTTTCTGTGCAATAAATCCACTTTGGACAAAGAACAGTTCAAAGAAATTATTAAAAGCCCCAAATACTGTGACATTCATGTCTACAATGAACATTTTATATGATGTTGACAAATATTTATACATTGGTAGTATGAGTAGAATACGAGTACATTTTAAATGAGTGTCTTAAATGCATAGAACATGTCTCCCCATCATGTGCTATAAAGAAATGCTGGTGTAGATGTGAACACCAAGTCAGATGCAGAAAACGTGTTTAGCCGTAATGTTATTACTAGACTAAGTTGCCAACATGGGTAGTAATAAAAACAATCTTGCGTAGTAATTGTATTTTTTTTAAAAAAGAAAAGATTTAAAAGCCGGTATACAAATGATGTATGTAACTGATAGAAGAAACTATTCTTGGTTTAGTATCGTAGAAAGGGGGATTGTTTGGCCAGAATCTGGCAACCTCATAGCTCATCCCGACAACAACTATAAACAAGCGGAGCACCCTCTCTGGTTAGCTGACACACAGCTAACCAACTTTCCTTTAAGTATGTTTTAAGATTTTGTTTAGAACAGAGGCCAACATTTTTTCTAGTTAATTCCGGGTCAAAATAAAAACTCCAAAATAATACTTGAATTCTGATGAAATATGTTTTAAGCTAATCGCTTGAGTACGTTTAGCTTGAGAGCAAGCTAGCTTGCTAACGGTAGCTAGGCAACAAACTTAAATTCTGCACCTGTAGTGAAATTTAAACGATGCAAAGTCGTGTTTGATCTGTGATGCAGGGTAAACGATGAACCAGATGTAATGACAACAGTAATGAACATAATGACGAGCACGAGTCATTGACTTTGAGGGGGCCCTCGTTAGCTGGGGCAACGTTGCTGGTAACTGAGCTGGCCAGAGGAGCAATAAAAGCAGCAGTGAAGACCCAGCCTTTTAAGGCGGCCTGTATTAGCTGTGGACGTGTTTTGCATGTTCACCGTAACAGTCTTTAATTTCTCACACTGTCTTTTATTTTAGGTTCTGCGCACCTGGATCAACCAGTCCATTTGAGGGAGTCCCCTTTAGTGAAAACAATGACGGTGACCTGACCAATGGACCAAGCCAGTGTCTGCTCAACCACAGGCTCACGTTTGGGGATAGATCATGAATGACAAACTAGTTTTCTTGGGCCTGCTGTACTTTGTCCAGGGTATTCCCTATGGTCTCCAGTCATCGCTGCTTCCTGTATACCTGCGTGGAGCTGGGCACTCTCTCACCCGCATCGGTTTTACCAAGATCCTTTACTTCCCCTGGGTACTCAAAGTCCTCTGGGCGCCTTTGGTGGACCGAGTTGGTACTAAGCGTCGCTGGCTGGTGGGGACAGTCTCCGGCCTGGCTCTAACATGCCTCTCCAGTGCTACCCTGGCTCCAGAGGCACATATTTGGGGTGTAGCTGGAACCCTGCTGGCAATGAACACCCTGGCCTCTGTTCAGGACATTGCTGTAGATGGAGCTGCAGTGGGGTTGTTAAAAGGACGTGGGGAGCTGGGCTTGGGGAACACAGCGCAAGTTGTAGGGTATAAAGCTGGGTCGGTGTTTGCCGGAGGTGGGCTGCTAGCTGTGATTGACGTTGCTGGATGGAGCTGGATGTTTATGCTGCTGACGTTTGTGTATGCAGGCGTAGCTCTGTTTGTGTGGGGGGCCCCTGTGTTGGATGATGAGACTGTGAGGGGCCAGCAGGCAGATGGCAGCAAAAAAGGAGGGCAGGGAGCAGATGCTGTACGGCCGTGGAGGGTGTGGAGGAAGCTGCTGGCAGTGCCTGGCACACCTTGGACAGTTCTATATGTGCTCACATACAAGCTGGGTAAGTCTGATTATTGTTCAAGCACTGGTTTAATTGTTGGTAAAGTGATCTGTCGTGATAAATGTTAGCTTATTTTCCAGAAGGCCAATATTGTTCAGTAATTATTATCAAAGTAGTTATAGATCCATACATCCATCCATTCGCTTCCGCTTATCCTTCTCAGGGTCCTGGCGGGGGGTGGGGGGTGGAGCCTATCCCAGCTGTCATAGGGCGAGAGGCGGGGTACACCCTGGACAGGTCGCCAGTCTGTGGCAGGGCCAACAAACAGGGACAGACAACCATTCACACTTACATTCACTCCTGCATTCACACCTATGGGCAATTTAGATTTTTCAATTAACCTATCCCCACAAAGTGCATGTGTTTGGACTGTGGGAGGAAGCCGGAGTACCCGGAGAGAACCCACGAAAACACGGGGAGAACATGCAAACTCCACACAGAAAGTTATAGATTGTTTTTTTAATAATTCTCTGATAATGTATGTTTGTTTTTTTTAAAGCAGAATTTAGTTTTTTGGTTATTTTCAGTTATATACTTTACTGGAGTTTACTGACTGGACTATGATCTGGTGACTCTAGAGGGCACTTGAGTACAAAGAGCTCATTGTCATGTTCAAGAAACCAGTGTACCAGAAAGATGAGTTCACTATGGTCATATTGGTATTGACATGGTATTTTAGCCCAGAGAAGTGCTGCTCATTGGTGATTTTTCAGACCATTTTCCATAACTTTAGAGATCACTGTGTGGAAAAATCCCTGTAAATTAGCAGCTCCTGAAATTCTCAGACCAGCCAGTCTGTCATCAACAACCATGACACATTCAAAGACCCTTAAATTGCCTTCTTTCTGTTCACTTCAACTTCAGTAGGCTCACTTGATCATGTCTGCAAGCCTTAGTTTATGGATTTATTGCCATGTGATGTCTGATTAGAAATGTGCTAACAGACAGTTGAACAGGTATATCTAACAAAGTGGCCAGTGAATCTATACTATTGCAGTGTTGCATTATCATATCAAAAATTTTATTTATGATTGTACAAGTTTAGCAGTTTTGTCATCTTCTGTGTTATGTCAAAGACAGGAAATACCTCTAACATGGTTTAACAGGGTCAAGGCTGCGAGAACAGAAACCCCACCCACCTTATGCTCAACCTTTTGTTTGTGATGGGAGGCCTATAAGAGCAAAGCTTAAAGAGAGGCTTGTTTAAGAGAATTGATGAATTTAAAGGCTGTATCAAGGCCCATAAATAAATTTTAGTTCAAGCTGTGAATTCAGCAGACTTACTCATCTAGAACCAAAGGCTAAAAAGCATAGAGCTGGATTTGATTATATTCCAATTTTAGAAAGAAAAAACACTTGATTTGTTTTTATTTATTTTCTGTTCAGTCCAGTGTAACTTTGCAGATGCAATAAAATGCCGAAGTTTTAGAAACGAACCCTTTTTCATCCCAGTTTGATCTTCTGAAGTCATTGCTTTGTTCATGTAAGGCTCAAAGATCACCACTAGATGTCTCTCATGGTGTTTTTGTGAGTACTGCACTCACAAGCGCATTGAAGAAGTTGGAGAAGTGATCCTTGCAAGGCAGGTTCTGCGTGCACTTTGGGAAATGGAGACGTTAGACAGATAAAGCAGTTGTTTTTAAAGTCACAGTGACACACATACAGAGTTGAGATGAAAATGCAGTCTTAATTTGTATGCACAGAGTTTTGAATGTGAGTTTGTTCCAACAAGAAGCAAAAAAAAAAAAAGAAAAAAAAATTAAAGTAGTTTTGAAATAGTTGAGCTTGTGTGTATGGGGGGAGAGAGAGTTGATGTGACCAGAGTTTGGTGTTTGGTAGCAGAAGGGGATTATGTAAGGATTAGAGTGTCTTTGTGTCTGTGGCATTCAGAAACTGAAATGGAAGATGGTGCATCCTGGTGATGCGGGTTTCTGTGCGTGTGTTTACGTGGGTGGTGGGAATATAATTCTCTCCTCATATTTGCATAGTCTTAAGTTGAATGCATGCATGTGTGTTTGAATATATATGTAGTTGTTTTTTTGGTTTTTTTTGCATGCATGCATGTGTGTGTTTGTATATATGTGTGTGTATGTGTTTTGGGAGAGTGTTAAGGATGGCTCAGTAATCGGATAAGCCCCAGCAGACGACACTACTAGACAAAATATGAAGGCTGGCTGGACCCCCCTAATCTGTCTCGGGAGCACCCCCCTCCACACACACTCAACACTCTCTCCAGTATATGAGCATATACACACACATACACGCACACACACATGTACGCACACCATTGGCTGATGCTAATGATAACAGCAATAAATGTCTTTAATATAATGTACATTTAAGGTCCTCTCACTTGTTAGCTTTTCACATTGGTTTAAATTAAATGTCCCCCTCCATTGCATCACAAAAAATGGTTGTATAATATTTTAGATTAGGCCTAAATGTGCCAGCATAATTGCCTATGTGAGACAGTATTGTTTTTGTTCAAGGGCTATGTGGGTATGTTTGTGTGAGACCGGTAATCTGCCTGTCTGAACCCCCCACTTCTCACACACCAACACACACACACACACACACCCACACCCCTCTCCCTCATCTATCCCTAATGAACTCTGAGTTTGCGCTGCGTCCAACACTGTGGCCAATCATTGGCAGCCTCGTGTATGAACTGTGACCCCTGTGCCATCTGAGGCTACAGGCATGATGGGAGAACTGTCTGGGTAGAGCGACTGACGGAGGGTGCGAGAAGGAGG
>VUQR01009797.1:27939-38902 GCA_015108515.1 Hemichromis elongatus | reverse complement strand
TAAAAGAATATAAACTTTCAATAGTCATTCAGGTGTTTTCGGACTCTACATTTTCTTTTGTCACTATTCAGCTTTTCTTATTTATATTTTAAACATGTTCAGCTACTTTTCAACTTATTCCTCTGTATAAACTGAAGCTTTCAACAGTTCAACACTTTAGCCTTCAGGTGAATGATTTGGTGTTTTTCAGCTCATTCAACATTTGTCCCAAACATTTCACACACAAACTCACACGCCCACAGGAATAGGGCGACAGACACACACACACAGCAGATATTGTGCAGATATTCAGACATTGTGATTGGCCCGTTAAATTCAGGTTTACATTTAATTGGTGGATTTCTCTTCAGCAGACAGGTGGTTCAGATCTGGTCATTTGGAGACAGTTGAGGACTTTCAGAATCATCTTTTCTGACTGGAGGATTTAAACTTAAAGAATTTACCTTTCTGTAATGGATTCTCCCACATTTTAGTGATTTTGTGATTAAAAGAATAGAAACTTTTAACATTTCTTCACATGTTTTGTAATTCAAAATTTTATTTTGTCATTACTCAACTTTTGTACATTTTAGGGAGGTTGAGCTACTCTTCTTTTGGACATGACTGCTTCTACTTTTCTAGTCTTTAACTTTTATATTTTTTAAGTTATTCCACTTTTTTCACTAATTTTTTTTCCATGTATTTCAAAGGGAGGGTCACTCAGGGCTTGGATTGGCTGGTCGATACAGCTGCCAGCCAATCCCAGCGCACGTGCTCTGGGATGTGGGCGGGGCTAAGCGCCGGAATTCCTTTGATCTTAAAATCATTCAGCTATGAGCGTCCACACCGCAGTTTCTTCAGAAAATGCATTCTCTAGTTATTATTATTCTTGTTATTATTATTATTATTATTATAAATGTTTGTGAACAGGTGTGTGCATGTACATCTGTGTTTATGATAGATACACAGTAAAATACAGTAATTGTTATTTTAGACATTTATTGTAAATGTCATTTTGATATTTTCATTTTTTTTTCGTTTGTATCCCTCTGCCTCTTTAAACAATTTGTATATACTTTACAACTAAGAAAATATATTTTTAAGTGTTGACTGTGGCATAATCAAATTAGTATAACAAAATGTCCAGTGTGCATTGCACTGAAATGTTTCATAAAAAAATTTCATAAAAAAACCCATTTACGATGTGTGTATCAGCTCCATGTGGAAGACTGCCATTGAAAATAAAAATTGAAAATAAATAAAATAAATAAGTGAAAATAAAGGTTTATTTTGATCACTATATTTATGTATTTCTAAATAAAAATATTTATGAAAAAAATATATTTTATGTGTAGTGTTTATTTTTCAGTTTTCTTAAATAAAGTTTGATATGTATTATCTAATTAATTTTCATCATTATTTAGTGTGAAGTTATACACATGTGGGTTTTTTTCTTTTTTCTTTCTTCTTATTGTTATTTTAAATTAAATGACTCACAATTATCTACATTTTTTGTTTTTAAAGGTTTAGTTTTCACTTCAATCACTGCTGCTTCACAAAAAAAAACTATCTATCTATCTATCTATCTATCTATATATATATTATAGAAAGGAAAACTGCACTTTTTCCGTTTATATTCTGCAATTTGACACAGCCAGGAAATAGGGGTGGGGTCAAATGACGTAATTTACAGGGAGAGAAAGGGGGATTATTATATTTATTATTATTTATATTGTTTTGTTTTAGGTTTTTTAAAATTATTATTATCAACATGAACAATGTGCTTGCTAATGGATTATGAGTTTAATGTCTCTGGACTTTCTGACTGACACCATCACGAGTTTAGGTTTCGTTTCATTTTCATGTTTAGGACTTTTTTTCTGCTCACTTTCTATTTCTTCCTGTTGTTGGATTAAGCTGCTCCACCCACTCTGCAAAAGTCTGGAGCCATCTAGGCCTCCAGTTGATCCACCTACTGTTTTCTGTTTTCTCTTCAGAAATGGTCTCAGTGGAAGGATGGCGATCCATCACAGCTGGAGCTTTTGCAGTAACCTTTCTCTCTTTATTTGGGGCCCAGCAATGTTTTAGTTGCGATGAAATCAGTATTTTTGGTGAAAATCCAGGGTCACACTAGTGTCAGAGTATGGACAATGTGAAGACAGGCTTACGTTTTCAAATAAACAATTTCTTATTGCTGCTGCTGATTCTGCTCCCCTTCCATCTGGTATATATTTTAGCATCATCATTACCCAGAATTAAAATCCTTTTATAACCTTTCACAATTAAAAGAATTAAAATGACTTTAGATACTTATCAAGTATTAAATTACTTATTAAACAATGTTTAAGTGACAGCAGCTTAAGTTTGACTAAAGCACAGGTGTCGAACTCCTGCAGGTTTTAGATGCGTCCTTGATCCAACACAGCTGATTCAAATGCCTAAATGACCTCCTCAACATGTCTAACCCCTTCTCCAGAGGCCTGATAATGAACTAATCATTTGATTCAGATCTGTTGACCCAGGGTGAGATCTAAAACCTGGTGGACACGGCCCGCAAGGCCTGGAGTTTGAAACCCCTGGACTAAAGGGTGCTCTTTATAATCCCAGTTTGTACCACAAGATGGCGTAATGAGTCAACATAGCATTGATTTAACGAGGTAAGTCATGATGAGGACGTTCTTGTTTGCACTGATGGCTTGGGGAGAGGAAAGCCTCTTTAGGGAATGAGTGTTGCAAGAATGAAAAAAAAAAGTCATATGTGGAACATTTCAACACTCCCACTGCTGAAACACCGCCCCCTGGTGAAGGTTTTAGCCAAATTGAGGGTAATTACAAAAAGTATCTTTATTGAATTTAAGTATAACCTCTCTTGGGTGGTGCCATGATTTCTGATGGTTTGGTCAGTGTTCCACTCTGACTTTAACAGGATACGTTAAACTGTTTCTGAATCATTTCAAATAAAAACAAGTGTTAAAGCAGATGTTAAACTCGAATCATTAAAGCTGCATGTTTGATTACAAGTGTCTGAGGTGTAAAAAACAAAACAGATGAGACGTCTCCCTTTGTAGAATTTTTATATTTCTGGGTGAGTAGGAATGAAGAAAGCAGTAACAGGAAGTGGAAACAATAAATAAGAGGCCTTTTTAGCCGCAGTACTACCGTTACAAAAATACAATAAAGAATATGCGAACAGAGCGAAGCACTGATACCGCCGTTCGTCTGATATTGCAGTGAGAAACGCTCTCATCTCATCGCTTTTGGTCACACTTGTGCGTTACGCTTGCTGTGAATGTTAACGACTCAGGAAGCTGCAGCAGAGGCCCGCCCCCTCCGCAGCCGGCAGCTCCAGAGAGATATGACGAGTCAGCAGGATAGGTTGTTGGGGCCTCCAACAGCGGCGCCCGCCCTGCAGCTTCAGTCCAGATCCAGGATACGACGGCAGATCTCAGCTGTGAACTCGGAGCACTTTGCACTTCCTCCCAGGTCCTTCGTCAGAACCTGAAACCCAAACACGTCAGTGAGCAGCAGCTCTTACTTCACAGGAATCTGCTCCAACCAGCAGCCGGTGCTGCTGACAGCCAGCCTGGATTATAGTGCAGACCCATCCACAGCCACTGTGTGGTGCTCAAACTGACTTCTGTTCAATAAGCCTCATAGCCCAACAGGAAGTATCCAGCAACCATCCACTCAGTTTAAAAGCAGCTCTGTCAGCAGAGTGTCCTGTTTCCCGTCTATGGGCTCAAATTGTGGTCGTAAACATTTTGTACTTGTAAATCAAATGCGTAGTTGAGAACTGAGTTTTGCAACCTTGTAAACCAAAATATCAGATTTTTTTTGTCTTTGTGCATCTATAGATGAGAATTTGTGTATTTGTAAAAAATTATTTACACGAGCTGCAAACTGTTTTTGTTAAGGTCTGCTTACAGATACAAAGCAAAAAACTGTGTAAAACTCTGTGCTCAATTTTCCTGGCTGTGTGTGAGCTTCAACTTACAAGAACAAATTCTGACCCAGTTTTTCTTCCTTTCAGCTGATTGGTCAATGTCACGTCAATCCCAAATTTAACAATCCAATCACAGAACAGATGGGTTTCGGTGTCGATGGGGTGCTTTACTAAGCTTCAGGTGCTAGGGTCGGGCGACAAAAATTTCCAACCGACCTACGTAAGTCCAACAATCGACGATGGGCGAAATATTAGCGAATACTCAGACTTTTTGATGGGCGGAGCAATGTAATCATGCACGCATTTGAGGGATTTTGACTTAGTCTGTGCTCCAGAGGGTTTAATTGTTAATCGCGTTCGTTGTGATGACGGCGTATAGTGGCCAATTTGGGATGAAAGAGGTAAACCTAAGGATGCAACCAAAGCTAGCGCTCACTGCTAACTAAGAGCGAAGGGTCCAAAATATGTTGTGCTGGCTGCTGAGCTCTGACGTTTTTCTGCAGCAGCTCTACGTGTACTAGATGTGCTTGCTCTGACTTTACATCCCCTACAGGAGTTTGTGTAGAGGCATCGCTCATTCATGGTGAAGAAAGCTTTGTAACTATCCCGACTAATGAAGACTGTGTCATTTCCACAACACTGAAGTGATAGCAGAGCTGTACGTTTGAATGTTTTCTGAAATCTCTGTCAGAACATGGTATATCATGTTTAGGTAGAAACTAGCGAGCTAACTTCCTGCTAACTTCTAACTCTATTAAATTTAATAAATCCTGTTTTCATGGATGCCTGAATGTTAAACTTAATTGTTACACCTGGTAAAGCAGCAACGCAGTTTTTAACTCTCAGTGATGCTGCAGTGTTTGTGACCTGAAACAGACGGAGTTTTGGACCCAGATTACTCCACGAGGCTCCTGACTACGGTAGCCGTAACGCTCCGACAATCCATCAAGCGGTGCGGCTTCGTAGCTTACCAAAGTCGTACTAAAACATTTTTTGACAGATTTTTGAGCGCCGTGTGCACAACCAGAATTCATACAAGGCACACTGATTTTAAGGCGCACTGACGACTTTTGAGAAAATTGAGAAAAAAAGGATTTTAAGTGCGTCTTATAGTGCGGAAAACACGGTAATCCCTTTTCTCTGACATCAAGAGTAAAAACTAAGATTAAAAACAGAGTTTGAACCAGTCTGTTTTTGGCACACGGGGATTATGTACACGCTGCTTTCATTGTTTAAAGAACTAAAGATACTGGAGCCCTTCGGGGAGAGACTTCAGCCTCACCTTCTTGTCTCTGATGGTGTCGAAACAGGCCGTCTGGATCTTGTCGGCGTGGTCGTGCAGACCCATGTGACGCAGCATCATGACAGCGCTCAGTAACAGGGCAGTGGGGTTTGCCAGGTCCATGCCGGCGATGTCAGGGGCGGTGCCGTGGACCTGCAGCGCAAACACTCGTTTTAGTTTGTCAGGAAAACAACAATAAATCCGCAGGTCTCCTGATTACAGACGTTTGGTCACAGGATTACAGGACTGATAAACACTCAGATAATTACACTGTAAAACTGCCTGTTACAAGTTCAATCCAAGCATTCAGTTTTGTGGGAAATGACCTTTAAAGAGTTTTTCCTGACAGGATTTTTCTGGCTACCCGGTCAAGGTGGAGCTCAACATGTGCAGCTAATAACTGTTTATTTCAGGCTCCATTACTTCATCCCGGGGCTCCGCCAGAGCAGCTCTGCATAATTCACAGTTTAGATGAAATCCTTATTCATCCTTCGCTGACCTTTTCAGTGGCTCCCCTCTCTTTAAGGACACGACTGCAGCTGCTCGTGTCCACAGTGATACACACTCATACATCTACAAAGAGTCTCAAACTCATTCCCAAATGACAACACTATGGTCTCTCTTGGATACTCATGAGTGTGGCAAAGACATCTCTGGGGTAAGAGCCCCCTCCCTAAATTTCTACTTCTATCAGCAGTAAATGGCTCCCTGGGAACAGGAATCCCAGGGAGTCCCTTTACCTCATTGTTTGAAAGACTAAGAACACCTGAAATCATATAACAAATTACAGAAGATCAGATCAGATTTTTAAAGCATCTGCTTTTATAGATTTTACGTGATTTTTGTGCAGAACAACAAGCATGTGCAGTGAAAGTACAGTACCAAGTATCATAACTCAGATGGAGCTGCACAGCATTAAAAGAGAGAAAGAGACAAACCGATTCGAATATGGCGACTCCGTTGGCGCCGATGTTCCCGCTGGGAGTGACGCCCAGCCCTCCGATCAGACCAGCACACAGATCACTGAAACACAGTCACGTGACCTCAGCACTTCCAATCACAGCCTCTGATTGGCACACAGGTTTCAGAGCGAATAAGTCACTGACCTCAGGATGTCTCCGTACAGGTTGGGCATCACCAGGACGTCAAACTGGGTCGGATCCTGGACCATCTGGAAAACGCGAGCATCGGGACACGTCAGCAAAGAAACTGGAGCTCTAAAATCCGACATTTTTAAAGGTCCGTGAACTATCTTTGGATTCAAGCGGCGCCTAGAGCTGCGGGGACGTTTTAGCAAACAAAACTTCAGGTGGATTTTTAAAAGGAGACAAACTGACTCGTAGTTATTTCACTGTCTGGATTGATGAGGCCAACACATTAAATGCAAACTGTGAAACAGCTGCAGAACATCTGGCTGCTCAACTGTCTGGCGGACTCACATTGAGGCACACGGTGTCGAGGTACATCTCCGTAAACTTGATGTCTTTGTAGTTTTCAGCCACTTCACGGCACTTTCTCAGAAAGAGACCGTCTGACATCCGCCTGCAAACAGAGTCCGAGTCACACAACTGCAACACAACATCTGCACTGTGAGGGGACGCGACGCCTCACGGGGAGAGAATCTGAGTCTGTGAGCGACAAAACACCGGTGATATTTTATTTAAAGGAAATATAACTAAAAACCCACAAACTGTTTGAACTAATTAGATTAAATAAGTCCTTTAATCACTCCGCCCCTCAGAAGTGCAAGCTACGGTGGAGTGATTACTTGGATTTGGACTTTCAACAATTATTCCTTGAATTTGTTTCCACTCTATTTTATTGATTTTTTTGTTATGTTGACTTTAATCGCACCCCTTACCTTTGCAGAGGTGCACTTGTGCCCTGCCCTAAAAGCTCAAACTCAATAAGAATAAAACTGGTTAACCTGTGGAATGACTATCAACAGGTAGTAACCCTCACTAGAGGGCAGGCTGCCCATTGCCCATGTGAGATTGACCTTGGTTAGGTCCACCTCACGTGGGCCACCGACTGGATGAACCTATCTCACCTCCATTTCTTTCTCCAGCTCAGGCTAACAAAGTGCTTTTGTTGGCAGTTATTGATGATTAAGCAGTCAAACCTGACACTGATGTGAATAAATGAGCTGCCTATGAGTCCGACCACTTTTATGAATTTGTTCTTCCTCCTGCGTCGGACGACGACAACGCTGGACGTCGGCACGCGAGGACTGAACCCTACGCTCTCACTGACTGACAAACGGGACGGGCTGCGATGGCACTCACATGATGTTGGCTTTGTGGACGGCGGTCACGCTCGTTCTTTTGTTGTTCCTGGCGTACTCGAAGGCGTACTCAGCGATGCGTCTGCTAGCGTTCTCGGTGATCAGTTTGATGCTCTGAACGACACCGTCGACGATCTACTTCAACAAAAAGATAAGAAACGCGCTGAAGTTACTCACAGCTGGACAGAAAACCATCTAACGACCAATCAAACTGTGGAGGGACGCGAGAGACTGCTGTGATTACCATGAACATGGAAGGAAAAGGTGGATGTGGCTGAATAAACGGCAAACTACGGTGGCTGAAGAATCAGTGGAAAAGGAGGTGATTCTAATAGTGGATCCTCCTGCCTCCACACGCAGTAGGAGGCGTGTCTGCTGCGTTAGCCAAAAGGTAACGGAGCAAAAAAATAAAAGGTTACAGCTGGTTTTGTTTTTTTGTTTTTTTTAAATGTGGTGTTTTAAAACAAGAAGTCAAGGAGACCCTGCAATTCAGTCAGAGGAAAATTAGAACCACAGCCTGGTAGACTGCATCTGCAAACCATCGGTGACCATCGTGTAACTGCAGCCTGTGCTGCTGCTTCGAGCTTCGTGCTCGGTGGATGTTTCTGTGCCATGCCTGTGCAGAAAAAGCACCGTTTTTATGTGGAAATACATGGAACAGTTTCCAGATTAGGAACCAAAACGGTGGAAGAGAGGCATGCGAGGCACACAGGGTCAGGAGGCCTAATCTTTCAAGAATAAAAGAATCGTACTGGGGATAATTAGTCAGATATACAAGGGGAGGCTTCAGACCTCTAGGGCACTAGCAAACCTCTTGTCCATGAGACTCGAGCTCTTTACCAAGTTAAACTAAGTTAAAACTCTAAAATAAGTTTTGACCTAACAGAGCTTCAGCTGCTGCAGTGATTAGTCCATCCTGAGGTCAGCTGTAACGAGGAGGAGAGACGACATGAATCACAAGACGGAGAACAGGCTCACAGGTGATGGACGTGAGACACACACAAACGTTCACTGCCAGCTGGAAGATCTGCACTGATGCCTCGTTCTTTGAACACGGACATCAGCGTTCACGCTAACAGGTTCTCCCCGCTGACGGGCTTCGTGCTAACGTCGTCTCCAGATCTGAGCTGACAGTGTGAATGCCGACGGATCCACATCGGGAATGTGTGGGTGAACAGGTGAGCTTCAGGAAGCTGGCAGTGGTTCTGCCGTATTCACAAAACATCCAGAAGCACCAAAAAGAATTAAAGGACCATTCTGCTTTCTTTCAGTCTGCTGTGCTTTCCATTCACATGTCTACGGTGTCTCTGCACCACAGATCTTTACAAAAGTGCCTACAGAACAGCCTGAAATGAAGCAGAAGTATTTGAAGGTCCAGGGGATTATGATTTAAACTTGAGTTAATAACAAATATCAAAGGATCCTATTAGCATAAAAAAAATCTAACTGTCCAATCGGGAGTCCAGAGAATTAAAGCCCTGGATCCACAGTGTGAATGAGGAAGCTCCTCAGTGCTGGCTGATAGTTAGCATGCTCATTATCTCTGCAGCACAGAAAGTGAAACCTTCAGAAGGCCAGAAGCCTTCGGTTTGTGTCTTTGGGATGAAAGTGAGTCTTTCAGAGGTGGAACGAGGTGCTCTGTGAATACGACTCTGGCGCCGCTTCCTCCGTCTTACCAGGAGAGACGAACAGGAGCAGAGCGTCCTGCCTGCAGCTGCTAGCTGACCTGCAGGGAACAGGTGAGGAGGCAGGTAGACCAACCAGTCAACACAGGTCACAACACCTGCTAACAGCTTCCAGCAGGATCCTGACTCACACGCTAAACAACTGGACAATAGTCACTCTGACAGATTGCTGCACAAATTTGTTCATCGGTGATTATTATTGTTTAAATACAGAAGAAAACCCCCTGACAGGCTGAAGGACAAAAGGATGCAGCTTCTTAATGAACGGGTGTAGATAACCTTGGCAGGGATCAGGGTGCACAGCCTGTAATATTTGGTGCCTTCAGGGAAGCTAAGAGGGCTAAGTGTAAACTTGCTAGCTCTGCAACACGTCTGACACGTGAACAGTGATGGATGTTCACCTTAAAAATGGCCAAAGCTTCTAATAATAAGCTCAGTGTACGTACAGTAACCCCCGTGAGCCAAAATCTCAGAGCTCATGCTTTTTTTCTACTCCTGGCTCTGCATGATGTCAGCCGCAGAGGAAATCCATCATATGGTTATCGGAGGCAAAAAAGCCCCACCCACCTGCTGTTTTGAGGGGAAACATTCAGAAGGAAGCCGACTTACAAGGGGAGGAGCTAAAACAGTTTATTTCATGAACCTCAGCTGTAGCAAGGCCCAATATGCGGGATAAGTAAGGCTTATTTTGAAGTGTGAATCATGCAAAGCTGCTCTGGCAGAGTCCACAAATACAAACTCGGGGCACTTTAAACAAAATAAAAACCTAAATAATTGATGCCCTACCAAACGTTTCACATAAACAGAACTCCTCTCTGTCTGCAGTTTGTTTATCACCTGTGACGGCTGCATTCACACACCTGTCAGGATAACTCAGGTGCTTTAACGCCGTCTTTGAGACAAGGACAGCCCGCTGAAACCCTCTCAGCTCTGCACACTCGGCCCCCGTTCACTCACCATGTGTTCGATGCCGCTGTACTCGCCCTCCGTGTTCTCCCGGATGGTGACCAGGTTGACATCGGTGTACGGAGTCTTGTAGCCCTCGATGGAGAGACAGGGCCTCACGTTTGCGTAAAGGTCAAAGGTCTTCCTAAGTAGCAGGTTCATGGAGGGGTGACCTGCGGCGATTGGTGTCTTCAGTGGTCCTGATGAAGAGGAAAAAAAGAAAACACTGACAAGCTGGAAGCTTCCAGGATATCTGTCTAAAGTTAATGGACAGGTACAGACCTTTCAGGCCGATCTTGCTACGGTCCATCGACTCTTTGGCGTCAGGAGGGATCATCCATCTGCCGCCGGGTCCCTTTATTGCCGTCACGTTCCTCTCCTCCCATGTGATCGGGGCCTTTAAGGAAAAGTTTTAATATGTTAAAGTTACTGTTCCAAAAATCGTCTGACTCTTCCCATCTTTTTCCAGATTTGGCCTCTAAAATGTGATCAAACTTGCCTTTGCTGCATCAAAGATCTTCATGACAGCAGCGGAGATCTCTGGTCCGATTCCATCCCCGGGAATCATGGTGACCGTCTTCACCTGCAGAGACAGAGAGACACAACTCAGACAGCTGGAGGACCTCAGAGTCCAGCGGAGATAAAGGTCTCTGCTTTCACGTAAACACATTTCCTGTTGTTTATAAATGGATTTTCTGTGAGTGTGACACGAAAAACATCTCAGGAAGGCAGAGCTGGAGCAACTCACCCCTCTTGAAAAAGAGGCTGAAGCCAGAGCCGGTTTTCTCCCCACCACCCCGACTGCCTGGGTCAGCTGGAAGACATGTTGTAAAGGTCAGTACAAC
>VUQR01009796.1:28885-47297 GCA_015108515.1 Hemichromis elongatus | reverse complement strand
TATATATATATACACACACACACACATATATATGTATATATATGTGTATATATATATATGTATATAATCTTTTTTTATGTCTGAACATAAGTGTAATATTTGCTGTGTGAAGTTTTACAGTTCAGTTACACTCATTCATCACCAAGGACAATTTGAAACGCTTACCTTGTATTATTTGCTCCTGAATTAAATGACTGGTAAAAGTACTACGTTGAGAAAAGATCTTACTGTTTTGTTTGGGTGATTAAAGCAAATGTTCTCAAAATATATCACAATGATCATGTGTTCTGAAACAATGATTAAGTGGAATGAAAATATGTGAAAATACAATGAAATCATGACATCAGATTTGGAAGAATGACTAGTGGTGTTACAAATGTGATCAAATGTGAGTTTTGTACTGAGAGATTTGAAAATGCACACTTTGGTTATGGAAATAGTACCAGACCTATCACAAAAAACTGTATTGGATTAGTTTCTCTATTAGCTTTCCATCAGCCTGAATCTTTTGGTCCTTTTTCTGGTGGAAAAACAGCAAAGCAAATTAACAATGTGATGGAATGTAAGAGTAATGTAAGGAGTCCTCTGATCTGTTAGAGAGAGACATGGGTTGGCCACCTGGATTTCTCAACCTTGCTGTTTGCACAAAAATTTCCACTGCTAAGAAAACTTTTTTAGAAGTGTTTGTGCTTGCACAATTACATTCACTCTTAAATGTTCAGCATTGATGCATGATAAAATATTAAAGTATACTGCAGTGAAATGGAGACCTGATCCTTCAAGTGTGCATGGGTGGACTGAACAGATGGCATGTTGAAGGTAACGTGCTAGCAGGTAGAACCAGCTCCCAGCCCTGTTACATTTATAAACAGTGTTAGAGTCAGGCCCCGTTAGGGAGGTGAAGTCTCTCCTACTGTCTCTGTCAGCAGCAATACCTGGGTACTCTGTGCTTTTTAAACTATGTTCATTTGCTACTAAAGGACACTTGGTGGAGTAGTAACAGTTAATTAATTCATTTCCAGAAAATGAAATCGTGTCTATCATTTGGTTATTTTAACCACCAAATTCTTGGCCTGTGTGTTTATGGATGCACTTTATCTCTACAATGTTGTATATTCTGCTGTAGATAGACCACTGCCTAGTAAAGTAAATATGCATCATCTGCTTTCAATTTTTATTTGAATAAAACACACTACATTAAGGAAGCACACATCTTATCAAGGTAGCTCCAGCTATGGACTATGTATGGATGGACAGCTTATCGAGGAGAATGCACATGCAATAATGGTTCATACTATTGCTTTCTCTTTAATTGTATATATAGATAGATAGATAGATAGATAGATAGATAGATAGATAGATAGATAGATAGATAGATAGATAGATAGATAGATAGATAGATAGATAGATAGATTGATAGATAGATAGATAGAGTCCCAGGTTTGGGTCACCATCACTAGGGATTTAAAGGTGAAACAACAGTAAAATCTTGACCCACCCTATCATGTGACCTACTGAGGTCACCTGAGGCAAGACCTGAGCTTGAACTAAATGTGCCTGGATCTCAAGACTGCACTGTAGAAAACAGGTGGTGCAGTAGACACAGACAGCCTCATTTACTCCTGGATAGAGAATTTTTTAATTTTCTCTTTCTTTCTTTGTGCATATTAAATATTTAGGCACATTTCTCAACATATGGCTTCATCGTATTTATACAGACAAACACATAAATGAATTCTGCAAACATTATCATTAGTCAGCAGTTGTTCAGACCCATCTTGGTCAAACAGTCAAACATTTTCATGACAAATATTCAGATTGTGGTGTTTACAGAATTCAATGGCTGCACTTCTCTGGAAATGTTAACCTGATGTCCCCTTAGTGCTTCTACACTTTCCCTTAATGTCAGTGTGCTGTTCTCAGTGTAGGAAACACCCCGTTTACAAATCAGATTTATTATCTTCTTGTCAATCTGCTTGGAAGTGTGAAGACCCTTGCAAAGTTTTTTCAAATCCTTCATCAGACAAAAGGTTTTGCAGACCCTCAGTTCCTGGGGCAACATACAAGAGCTCTTGTCCTTCTGCTCACCCAGCTGCACCACCCAGAACTTGGACAGCTCACTGGAGTTCTTTGCACTGCTTCCCACCATGTTAAGAATCAAAGGGTAAAGGTCATGAGCTGCAGCTGGAATGGAGGATTCTGACATGCTGGGGTCAGGAGGACTGTTTCTGGGCTGTGAAGAGAGTGAGAAATGATTTTGATACAACACATTAGTATATTTAGACATTTACACATGTACCTATAAGTTCTATCACATCCTTATTTTGTTTGTTGAATTAAAGATGCAGGAGTCCAGGTGACATCAAAGACAAATCAGTAAATATGGCAGTGACTAAGGATGATGATTTCATATACACTGTACCTGTGGACTGACAATAAGGACTTGATCTGCAGACCTAGCCTCCTCTGCCAGCCAGCGCATCGGCCCCTTCTGTGCAATCTTTTCTTGCTGCCAAATGTCGATTGCAACCTTGCAGCCGCCATGCCACTGCAGGAACTCTGCAAGTGCCCCAACAGCACGCTGGAATGCTGAATTGACAGCAGGGTACACCAAAAGGACATGAACGGGCACCAAAGGAATGTTCTGATACTCCAGTAATTTGCCAGTTT
Organism: Hemichromis elongatus; assembly: GCA_015108515.1. Classification (NCBI taxonomy): domain Eukaryota; kingdom Metazoa; phylum Chordata; class Actinopteri; order Cichliformes; family Cichlidae; genus Hemichromis; species Hemichromis elongatus. The sequence continues at coordinate 44,627 of VUQR01009796.1, read as the reverse complement.
TAAGATTCCTGTTTTTATCTTGACAGTAAGAAAAAAATGGAAAGGAGAGTTAGTCAGCTTCAGCACCAGCCAGCAGTGTTAAATGTTTTATACCCTGTGTAGAAGGGGAATCTCTAGCTTTGACTACTTCTTGTTCGCAACTTGTAAACGTAGGATGATGAAGCAAAGTGTTTCTGTGCTTTGAAAAACATTTTAAGGTGAGACGTTTAAAGCATTCATATCCAAGTGACTCCAAACACAGTTCAAAAGGCTTGCTGAGGTAAGGCCATCCTGTAGCAAGGAGCCTTTTTGCTAAATACAATTTAGCATTCAAGTAAATCCCATTGTATATACACAAAGTAAAAGCGCATTAGGTTGGGCATATATTTTTCCTATTCAACATCAATAATTCGGGTGCATCTTCCAAAAAAACCCCCAAAAATGTTTATATTTACAGATAACGTAGAATGAAGTCAGGATAACGAGGCTGACCACTCCTCCAGTAAAGATGATGGCAACATGTTTAACTCTTGGCGCTGCAAAAGCGACCACATACAGAGGAAACACAGTTATTCACATTTTAGTGATTCAGTGCATGTGCTTTGGAAAATTGTGACTCATACCTGGAGTAGTTGGTGCAGTAGGGACCTTAACTGGAGTAAATAGAAAGATAGGTTATTCACCATATGCATTGTAAATTGGTGAAGTATTTAACATCATACAGTGCACTTCCTGCGTGTGGTTTCATATATTCCCTTGAATTACTGGATATTGCTAGCCAGCTATATATGGGATTTTCTATATGTGCTTGTCTTTGCAGACTTGCTTGCCTAACTATGCTGACGGAGGGGCTGGTAAATAATCTGAATTTAACTGAAATTATTAAGTGAACCATATTTAACAGTGTTGCTCACCTGTAGTTGTTACATGAGGAGAAGTTGGTGTAACAGTTCCTATAAAACAGAGAAAATTTTAATAAACATTTATATGTCTTAAGTATAGTGTGCCAATCAAAGGTTTTGGCAGTAATGGGTTTTTGCAGAAATTAATTTTGAAAAATAGACAATTAAAAAAAAAAACACTTACTTTTTTGTGTTTGAGGAATATTAATAAAATCCGTCTGATAAACTGTATTGCCTTCCACCAATGGAGGGAAAGGGAGATTTGCAACTTGTATTAAATTGTAACCATAGATAGTGTTTACTGCATAATGAAACCATATCTAGGTTTCAGAACAAAAAGAAGAAAAGGGATAAAAATAAATTAATTAATAGCATCACAGACCTTTTTTCCCTATGTAGACAATAGGACCAAAATGTATGCTCAGTACTAGTAAGGTTAAGACCAATACCTGACTTAAGTGACCCAAGCTTGCATTGGCCAAAGGTGGGTTGTATTTACAGCGGTAGACTTCACTTGATGTTTTGATGCGAGTGGCTGTCAAATATTTAGTACTAGCTACAGAAAGAAAATAACAGACTGAAATAAATTAGTCTGCCTTTAGATATTAACCAGTGAGTGTCCATGACAAGGATGCTCACACAAAATACACATTGTATAAAAAGCACAAGAGAAAAGGAAAAATCTTCAACATCTTTTGCTGAATATAAACTCAATGTCTTTAACTTTTCACCATTATCAGCAAATAAAACACCTGTAGCAACGACCTGTTCTCTACTGCAGATGTGTGATTGTTTATTAAATGGCAACATTAAATCTGTCATAACATCAGCACTACCAAGTGATATATAAAAAACACACAAAATGTGGTCTCCGACCATCAATGTTGATCGCCCAGCTTATGTTGAGTAAGACTCTTTTGCCAACTGACACCTTCTCCACTTTCAAGGCTGCCACCTCAGACGGAACCAAGCTCTCATGTTCTGTGGGAAAATCTGAAATGAGAAACAATAGCGGTGCTCACTGTCCCCACAGACGGATTGTGTTTTCTGATATTTAAAGAGATGGTCGGTGTTAATTCATAAGCTGAAATATATTTTGCAGCTTCTGTAACTGTCCTTTTTGCAAAAAAGATTTAAAAAAAACAGTATAATGAAATCTGGAGGTGTAAAATGAGCCTAGCTATTACCATATTTGATAACTGACAAAATATAATACTTTTTTTTTTATCTCAAATACTTAATTTATATGGATTTTTTATTTTCATTTTCTTTTCATGTGTCTGTCAGTGATTAATTTAAAACATTCTAAATTCTAAATTATTAACATATCAGCAAATATTAAAAATAATCTGCTGGATGTTAGTAGATCTTATAATAATACAACCTCACATGAACAACACATTACATACTATTTAACAAAAACTAACAAGAAAGCAAAAGTAGTGTGTGAAAAGCTGAGCACACCCTTACTGATTCCACAGTGATTAAAAGTGAAAAGAAGCAGCCAGGTTCTGCTGATCAACTGCACCTGCTCAGTTTTATGAGTTTGCTGGTCTGGGCAATTCAGATGTGTTTTAATACAAAAGTTGCAATCTTCCCAGACGTGAACACATGGGAGATTCCGACTGTGTAATGTTCACAGAAACCACAAACAGCCCTGGAGCTACATCTCGGATTCTACATGCCTCAGCTTGCAGGTAATAAATATGCCAGCAGATTCATCCAACAGTCAAACTATGCAATGCTCAGAGAAATTAAAAAAAAGACCCTGAAGGCTAGTACACTCCCAAGGAGACAAATGACATACAACATACATATATCCCATCAATCTGGGATGGGATATAAGCCTGTTAACAAATAACCAATCCATAGTGAGGAAGATTCTTCATACGTTGAAAGAAAGCTGAGATCTTTGCAGAAGTGCAAGTTTCAGCAAGCCCCACAAACCTTAATGAAGTGAAGAGATTTTTCCATAAAGAGCACAACAACATTTCTCAGCAATGATCGTCACACAGTGAGAGAGACTGATAAAGTCATCGAGTCTACGACTGTCTATGAGTGCCTAAGTGATTAAGTCTTGAGGTGTGCTTTCAAACACTCCTTCTCCATCTTTCGTTAACTAAATAATGACACTGTGTAATATCTCATGCTACTGAACATGAGTACAGGAGTACAGTGGAATCCATCCTGACAAATGGTGCACCAGTGTTGTGTGTTAGCTGCACTGCTGCGTACGGGTAAGAGAGGTCAAGGTGACACAAACTATTGCTGGGATGCAAGCCCAGGATTAAGGAGAAAACAGACAGCATCACCAAGGGCAGCTGCCGTCTGTCAAACGGTTCAGAAGAATAAAAACAAGTAGTAACAGACTCAGGAAGAGTTTTTGTCCCGGAGCGGTGGCTTTCACCACCATACACACTTGACTGTAAACATCAAATCATGTCACAGAAATCCTCAGATACAAACACAGTCTGGGCTGATGGCATTTTAATTGTAAAATTATGTAAAATACTGTTGTTTTTCGCCTCTGCCGGTACTGCCAGGCTAATTTGTATCTTTACTTAACTATTTAGACATAACTATTAACTCATTTTAGAACCTGTCAAGGACCAGATTACTTTGGACCACAAGGGTGCTCAGTGTCGACTTGAAATAGTTTAAACATAACATATTGACAGAATATAGTTTCCATCTTAGCACTAATAAACATGAAATAGGCTTACCGTAATCTTCTTCACATTCTACCCCCTGAAAAGCAGCAGCACAAATAAATGAGTAAGATCCCTTTGAGGTCTCAATTAAAATAAATAAATACATAAATAAGTAATAAAGGATGACTTTAAAAAAAAAAAAGTGGGTCACTTACAATGTTATGTGATGTCACCTGGGCAGCGACACAAAACAGAAAAAACAGCGTGACTCCCCACATAATAAAACACCAGTAAAAGTTACAGAAATGAAAGAGTAGAAAACAAGAGTTAAGTATTTAAATTTTCCGCTGACGGTCGGGTAACTGTTTAACTCCCTGGAGGAGCACTGTAGCGGTGACGCTCAAGTTCCGTTACTTAAATCGACAATAAGCCCCGCCCACCACGCTGCCCGTATGCATGTTGCATTTTGCATGAGGTAAGTCTGCTTACTGTGCTGATTCACGTACTCTTTGCCGTTGTGTTTGTCCTTAAACTATTCCAGCACCGGCTCAGGTCCAATTAAGTGTCGCATGTATGAAGTTAAACTGAGTATTTTCCGTGTCCTTGTGTGCTGTTTAAGGTCCAGTCGACGACTGTGAGCTCTGACCACTCGTTAGCGGTCAATAGGTAAACCTAAACAAACGTAGAGTTTATAAGCAGCTCTGCTACGACCATCGAAATGTCTCTAAGTGATTTAAAGTTGAGCATTTCGAAGCTATTTTTTAATGAATTATATTAAAGCTGAAATGTATCAACTAATGTAACTGGATGCATGGACTTAGAAGCTGGTAAGTTAGCGGTTGCGAAACTGACTTTTCATCCCAAAGTTATAATCAGAATGAATTAAAAGTAAAGTTTGGACGTTAACAAAGGCGTAGAGACTAATAGACAGTGCTTACTTTATTAGTCGATACTTGCTGACATTTGCAACTGTAGAGTGAGAGGTGGTTTGCTGATATGATAGACGTGACCTAGATAGCGCTCTCTGCCTCGGTCCGATTGGGAAAACTGCACATTGTTTTCTCAAGAAATAACACGCAGCAGCCACGCTCAGCCACAAACAAGAGATGTGCTTTTCCTGTGAACAAAACAAGTTTTATTATGACTTTTTATCAGCCTGAAGAACAAAGCCAGGCAGCGGGAGGCCTTTCTGCTGCACTTTATGCAAGTTAAACCTAAGTACTGAGTGTCTGGTTGTTCCTAGTTATTCATTTAACTGCTGCCAGTTTCACAACTACCAGCTGTGCATTTCAAAGAAAAAGGAGTGGCTTAAGTCATATTAGATGAATAATTATTTAGTCTTGTCAAGGCCAATAGAGAGAGACAGACGGGTATTTATTCCATCGGCCTTTCAGGTAACTTTTGCTGTGGATGAAAGAAACATGTTACATGCTTTTTTCAGAATTATTTTTTATTTTTATTTTTTATCTTCGGTCCCTCGTAGTGGACATCGAATCTTCCTTGATGACAGAATGAGGTGATGTGATGTGGACATCATGCTCCTTGCTATATCACCTTACAGCCTCTCTCTTATATAGAATCACAACAGAAATGCAGACACATACTAGACTTTTCATTCTTTTCATCAGAGTTTCAGTTTTAGACATTTCCAAGCTCACCCCCTTTCTGATTTGTCTTCAAATATGTGTTGTGATTTCCAGTGAACAAGGAAAACGGGATGTTGTCTTTGACCACGCGGAGCCTAACTGGAGCCCAAATGGCTGTGACTCGGAGATGGGGAAGATTTATAAGGGACAGCCGGTGCTTCTTTAGCAGTGTGCCTGAATGCCGCTTTGTCCCCAAGATCAGAAAGACGGGCCTTTCCTCTTACCCCCGCTCATCCTTCTCCAGCCATTACAGATTCTTCACTGTCTCGTCTTCTCAGTGGACCTCTGCATCGTCACCTGCAGCCGATCAGAAAACACCATCTTACAGTTATGTCATTATTGGGGCGGGGTCCGCTGGTTGCGTCCTCGCTAACCGCCTCACAGAAGACGCCCAGGAGTCCGCGCTGCTGCTCGAGGCTGGCCCTAAGGACAGGTGGTTAGGCAGCTTGCGACTCTCATGGAAAATCCACATGCCAGCTGCCCTGATCTACAACCTCTGCGATGACAAGTACTTTGATTGATCCTTTTTGTTATTCAAGTCATTAAATGTTTTAGTTCAGATTTATAAAACAGATTCATTTGCCTTAGTGCAGGACATTTAATATTACACACTAAATGGTTTCTAGAAATGAGCTTTTACTCGATTTGACCTTCAACCTACATCTCAGTTGATTAAATCTGAACATTGAAATTGAATTACAATATTACAGAGTTTTTACACGTGCAAAAACAGTCCAGTATTGGCCTAACATGAATGGCCCAGTATTCTGATACCAGTAATAATAACGTTGTATAAACTGTTACTAACCTAATGGTCTGACTTGTCGCTATCTCCGTTTCATCTTTACTCAGGTATAACTGGTACTACCACACTTTACCTCAAGCCAACATGGACAATCGGGTGATGTACTGGCCGAGGGGCCGCGTCTGGGGGGGGTCGTCTTCACTCAATGCGATGGTGTACATCCGCGGGCATGCTGAAGATTATAACCGCTGGCAAAGAGAGGGCGCCGATGGCTGGGATTATGAGCATTGCCTGCCTTATTTTAGGAAAGCTCAGTGTCATGAGCTGGGAGAAAACAGGTACCTAATACAAGTATATACACTGGGTGTTTTTACTGCTGCTTTCCAGTATCTTTTTACATACGATCACAGCATTTTTCATTTGTGTGGCAGTGCTGGTTTCTCTGGCCCACTAACCCAGGCTTTAAAATAACAAATATGTAACAGGACAGCTTCCTTGTAAATAAATGAACAGCACTGCATTGAATTGTTTTGCAGGACCCGCTTACACCGAGCATCACGCATACCTAGATTGTCTGTCTCTAATCTAATTTCTAAGTAAGAACGTGAGAAAAACAGTTAAAAAAGGTCACAGCTCTAAAGCACTTTACAGTTTAAAGCTATTTAAAGCTACAGTGTGCAAACAGAAATCTGAGGCACTGTGACTTGTGATATATTTGATACTAGGGCTGGGTATCGTCACTGATTTCTAGAATTGCTTCAGTTCCTATTTACAAGGTCCCGAATTGATTGATCCACGATTTGATTCGAGGAAATTTTTGCCTCAGACAGTCAGAAATAACATAATTCTGATCATTTATCAGTACATATTTATATTTTTAGATCTATTAAAAGGAAGCTTTATCAGAGGTGTAAGCATCACAGCACACACCTTTGTGTCAAAGTAACCGAGGATAAAACTCAGAAAAACATGAAGGAGATTTTCCTGGCCTGGCTTTTTAGAGCAGGTAACCTTAAAAATATTCTGCAGTAGTACAATATCCAAAGAAAAACACGAATCAACATATGAACATTACCTGATGCTGCTGGTTTTTTATTAGAGATACAGTTAAGTATTTTGTAATTTTGCATTATTTTAAAAAGTTGAAATTTATTCAGTACCTAACACCAGAAATGAAACTTTCTTGTCAGAAGTCTTTACTTAAAAAAGAAAAAAGGCAGACAGCGCTGTAAACAACGGTAGACTGGTAGGTAATAAGCAAGCAAATGGGAAACTGTTCTTAAAGTACAATGAGAGAGAGAGAGAGCTGTGCATGAAGTGTGATTTTATCATGGTGGAGGCAAAACAGCAAGTAAGAGGGAATTCGTGGCGATGTTTATGTAAAAGAAGTTTGGATCTTCTTTTGCTGCTGGTTCAGTCAAATTTAGTTGGAAAAAGATGAAACCTGCAGCTTCAGAATGTAGTGCAAAAAAATAGACGTAAACACAAAGCACGGACCCGCCGACGCATCAAAGTAAGCGAGCTGTCGACTTTCAGCCTCGATGGCGTGTCTGTGTACGCACTGGCTGGTGAGAAAGCATCGAGTCCGCGCTTTGTGTTTACATCTTTGTGCTTCTGGCATTTCGGGCAAAATACATTTATATTTAAAAATTGATTTAGGATTTTAATGAATCAATATTGCGCTACTCAAGCTAGAATTGATTTTAATCAGAAAATCCATAATCAAAACCCACCCCTATTTGATGCTATATAAATTTTTCATTTCATAAATAGTAAACAATGAAATAAATGTCAGTGAACTTTGGATGAGATTGATGAGACTACCTATGAGAAATTCGTCGGAAAGTCTCCAGATCAACCACAGTGACGAGGTAACAACCACAGGAAATGGACCAAAAAGAAACAGCCAGAGACTAAAAAGACTCTACACAAGTATTTACAGGACAACTTTTTGGAGGAAGGAAATAACCACATTTAACTGATAACTTTTATTACTGAGAACTGAATGATGAAGATGAACGTTAGAGTTAAACGTAAATGTCTAAAGGAACTGTAGAGTAAGTAATATAATCAATGGGTTTGATAATATGCACTTAAATTTATGTGTAATGATTATCGCAAATAAAACAAAACCTTCTCAGCTATTGGATTACATGTATCCAACAGTAAAGAAGAGAGAGATATTAATGTTGTTTGCATGTCTAAACGACATGACTTCCTATGAAAACAATTGAAACTGCTTTATATTGTAGGTACCGAGGCGGCAGCGGTCCTCTTCATGTGTCCAGGGGGAAAACCAACCATCCCCTTCATAAAGCTTTTATTGAGGCGGGGCGGCAGGCAGGATATCCATTCACTGATGACATGAATGGATATCAACAAGAAGGCGTGGGCTGGATGGACATGACCATTTATAAAGGTTCAAGGAACTAAATGCTTTAGAATTTATAGATAATTTATAGGTTTATTTACAGGTTAACTAACCATAATTCTTTTCTGGTGAAATGTTTTCAAGTGGCGGAATCAGAAATCTGATCTGAATTTAGCTCCACCTGTTAGTGACCAATAACAAAAGGAAGGGCTTAATTTCTTGGAAAGCACAAAAGGGGAACAGACCAGCTGTCTGCTGTCATCCATCAATGAAAAAGGCACATCTGTCATTGACCACAATGCATTTGTGTTTTTGAACCTCTGAGCATAAGTCACTGTTCATTCATAGAACTACTTAACCAGCTTCAAATAAATCTGAAACTTTTAGAGAAAGAGAGAGTGCTGTTTAATTCTTGATCTAATCTTTACTTTCACTGCCTAAATCCATCAAGGGAAGAGGTGGAGCACTGCCAGTGCTTACCTGAGACCAGCCCTGGGTCGACCCAATCTGAAGGCGGAGGTGCAATGTCTGACCACTAAAATCCTGTTTGATGGTAACCGTGCTGTGGGGGTGGAATACATTCAAAATGGGCAAAAGAAAAAGGCAAGGAGGACAGATGTTAGAAGATTAACAAATAGATCATAAAGTTAAATTAATTAAAACACTGATTTTATAGGCTGAATTTGGCCCTTTACAGCGATTTTTCTATCGTCTGTTCAGGTGTTTGCAGAAAAAGAAGTGATAGTCAGCGGAGGAGCCATCAACTCACCTCAGCTTCTCATGCTCTCTGGGATTGGAAATGCAGATGACTTGAAACAGCTTGGCATCCCTGTGATTCAGCACTTACCAGGTGTGTTGTGTATGTGAAGAAAGTCTTTGTAGCCCACTTTTAACTTAAAAAACTGCAAAAAATAGAACGTTTTCCAACTCATGCTTGGGTGGCTTCAGATGTTCTTGTCTTCAGTGCTTGCTAACAGACCACTTTGCCTTCCTCCTTTCCCAGGTGTCGGTAATAACCTGCAGGATCACTTGGAGCTGTATGTCCAGCAGCAGTGTACTCAGCCCATCACCCTGTACAAAGCCCAGAAACCTTTCCACATGGTCAAGATAGGCCTCGAGTGGCTCACCATGTTTACTGGTAACCAAGTCACCTGCACATTTATAAAGGGGACAATCTCCCAAATGTTTTATAGAATTAGCAAGAGTTTATGTCTTTGCATCACTTTTAGATGAAGACATCTCCAAACTGCCATTTCACTCACCTAATATGCTTGTTAATCAGAAAATATCATTTAAAAGAAACCTTAGAATTGTTATAAACCTTTTTATTTTTTATTCAGATTTCCGATATATTAGTGATTATACACATTTATTGTGCAGATGTTAAATATTAAACTGTTTTCACTGGGCACACAGTTGTGTAAGCAGTGTGTCTGCTTCTTTGTAAACTACAACTAGCGTTGAGACAGCATATAGAAGAATCTCTTACGGCTTTAGTAATGGTGACTTACAGATCATTATAAGAAATGTGATGTGAGGTGATTTATTGGTGATCCTAGTACATTATATTTACTGCGGAAAGAAGTGTCACTATCGAAAAAGCTAATCAATCACGTAACGCCAGTGGCATTTCTTGTAAATAGACAAATCTAATAAAGATTACAATCATTTAATTAACTCCATCAATCTCCCACAAGGTTATGGAGCAACAGCCCACATGGAAAGCGGAGGATTTATTCGTAGTCGTCCCAAAGTAGCACACCCCGACATCCAATTTCACTTTCTGCCGTCACAAGTCATTGACCATGGACGGGTGGCCTCCAAAATAGAGGCATATCAGGTAAGTAAAGCTTGTGTTTGCAAAACCGTGACTGCTTAATGCTGCAGTAGAGGGCATGCTTATGTTTTTTAAGCCTTCCATACAAATGTGTAGAAATAGCAAGTCAAGTAAAGAGCCCAAGGCATGAATTGGAGCACATAGTATATGCCCAATTTTGTATACAATGAAGCTTTTATACCTGTGGACACTCACATAGTCCAAAGGAAACAGAGTATATAGAGTGGAATGCGAGTTTATAGACTCGCATTCCATGGAAAAAAAGAGAAGTGCGTTGACTCGGCTTTTCCAGGAAATTCTATGCAGGGAACCTTTCACCCTTATTTATAGCCTCTTTTCCAGAGAAGCGCACACCCGAAACAAAAACACTTACTGGTCTTTTTTTTGTGTCTTCGACTGAAACGTTTGCAAAAGATGCACCCTTTTATTTCTCTTTATGGCCTGATTTGTTATTTAAATTAATAGTGTCGTACATCTGCAAATTAGAATTGGATAATTTTCTAAAATTGTAAAAGCTGTTCTTGCTACAGGTTAGGACATTTTCTTTGTTTGAATAATTGAGAGCATTCGCCTCATTCATTCTGTTTCTTCTCAAAGAAATCAAATAACCTGGAGTTTCCGCTCATCTCAGGTTTAAACCTGCTCCTTAGAATAGGGTCCACATCTCAAGTTGCATCAATTTTTTCCTCATTTGGAAAATGACAGTAGCCTCAGTTTTACCACATCAAAACGGAGTACTTATGATGGTGTATTTATTAGGGATGTGCACAGCTACTCGACTAGCTAACTATTCATCGCTGTTTTCACTAGTCGGTACAAGACTTAAGTTGTTCAATCTGTTCAAATTTTAATTGATGCCCAATGCCAGTAAATTATTGTGTCCCTATATGATGGCGTTTCGTCATTGAGAAAGGCCATAAATCTGTTAAATCTTTTTGTTAACACTAATGAGACCGCAGATATAAGCAGCAGGATGAGCTTTCTCTGAAAGATGCCGTAGCGATAGGGAGAGTGGTTTAGTCATTTGAGAGGAGTTCAGAGTAGAGCCACTACTCCTCCATCTCCTGGATAAGGTGTTCCAGCTATACATGTCCTACTGGAAGGAGGCCCTGGTGTACAGCCATGACAGATACAGATTACATCTGTAGGCTAGCCTGGGAAAGGGTTGATCTTTCCCCTGGATGAGGAAGTGGTGAGAGGGAGGTTTGGGCTTTCCTGCTGCTGCCCCGCTGACCTGACGTCAGATAAGCGGAGAAAAAAACGGATGCATGATTTATTGTTTTTATTATTTTTGATTTTTAGAACTTTTAATGAAGGTGGTGTCATGAATTTTCAAACAGCAACGTGCCGCACTTTACAGTCACAGTTTATTCGTTTTCCAGATGTTAACTTGTCATATTTTAGTACTATGTGAACATCTGTTATAGTTCTGCTGTGGTGTTTTAGTTAGCTTGGTTAGCAGTGACAGTTTTACTCATGCTGGTGTTGTAGGTTCATGTTGGGCCAATGAGGAGCACCAGTACTGGCTGGGTAAAGCTGAAGAGCACCAACCCCCTGGATCACCCGATCATCCAGCCAAATTATCTCACCACAGGTAAGATCAGTGCTCCTCTTTAGCTCTGGATGTATTTGAAACTTCCACTTTATAGAAAAAAAACAAAAAAACTTTACCCTTTTTAAATGATGACAGTATTTTGACATGTTTGTAGTTACTGTATTTGTTGCAGTATTTAAGTCCGTCTGCATGACTTGTTTTGGCATGTTCTTAAATAAGCTCTTTCTGGTTTCGATTTCCTCTCCTCCTCTCAGATATTGACGTGTGGGAGTTCAGGCAGTGTGTCAAGCTGTCCAGAGAGATTTTCGCCCAGAAGGCCTTCGACCCCTTTCGTGGTTCTGAAGCCCTGCCTGGTCCTCAGGTCCAATCCGATGCCGAAATCGATGCTTTTGTCCGCCAAAAGGCAGACACTGCCTACCATCCATCATGCACATGTAAGATGGGCTCGCCCTCTGACCCAATGGCAGTGGTTGACTCGAACGCACGCGTTCTGGGCCTGGAGAAGCTTCGTGTGATCGATGCCTCGATCATGCCCAGCATTGTCAGTGGAAACCTGAATGCGCCAACCATCATGATTGCAGAGAAGGCTGCTGATATTATCAGAGGTTGCCCTGCACTCGTTGACTCGGGGGTTCCTGTGTACCAGCCTCCAACACTTGACAAGCAGAGATAAAGTGAGAGGTGAAAGCTTATCTATGAGTTAAAAAAAATCCCTCAACAGAGTCAGTTATTAGGCAAAAAAAGCAGTAAATCACAAGCTGTATGTTCGATTAGAAGCTTATTAATTTACCTCTGAGCTGATATATTCTGAATTATTACTGTGGGAACATTCTTGGCCTAACACACATTAATTGCAGACAAATATTCAGGACCATAAACACTTCCCATTTGTCTCTTACGCTGCCATTGAGCTGGGACAGTACCTATTCAGATTGCAAAATTACTGCAGTTATGACAGGAAATGTGTCTAATATGTGCCCTCTCGCTTAGCAAACAATTTACCAGCCTGCCGCATCATGCATTTCTGTAAAAATGCTCTGAAATATATATGTCATAAACAAGAAATAATTACCCAAGATTACCAACTAGTATCCAGCATCACATTAAAAAATTGCAAAATAGCTTTAAAAAACAAAAGAAACTCTTTCAGGATGTGAGCTTGTGATAAAAATCTATTTCCATGGCACTGCATGTCAGAAAAAAAAAAAAATCTTATCAGCCTTCATCTAATGTGGTTGAAAGCTGCAGTCAGCAGCCGGAGCAAACTGTAGACTTTAGAAAAACTGGCCTCAGCCAGCATGCTCCCTTGTCTGCTCAGATCAGAGGTTTCCAGCTTTTGGCTGTGACATTGCTCTTCCTTCCTGAAAACATGCAGGTTCAACAGTTAGATAAAACCTTTTTTTGGTTGTTTGCCAACCCCCCCCCTATTTCATTTTCATAGCAGTTTCTATAGCTACAGCTTTACCATCAACATCTGCAGAAGAAAACATTACGTTTTGTTACTTCATTGGCGTGACAAGAGCATTGAATAGACACGGATGAAACGATGAAACGAACAACTTTTTTTCTTTTGCACATCTAAACAGACACTAATCTTGTTTAGTGACAACTGTGGGAAAGGACCATATGTTATTTACAAAAAGACTACAAAATGTAAACTGGACCAAACCCCGATTCAAGCTTGAAAAAGAAACTATTATGATCAGTCTCAAGGTGATTACACTACCAATGCACGCATCTGTAGATTTAGATAGTTGAAGGAGCAGACCTTCTAAATGCTGTCCATGCATCTGTAAAACTCATCTCGGTCGAATTGTTTGATTTATGCTGTGTGCCAAATTGGAGTCCTCCAGCTTCATAGCTCACACAACCTTTGCACCGCTCAGTCAGCCTGAAACAGTAATTTATGCAAAATGTTTTAACACTTTGTTTACACACACTAAGGATTTGAAAACTAAAAATCTTCTTCGTCACTTTTATAAGTAGCTTTTATTTCTGATTGTGTTGTGAATTTTTAAAACTGTGCTCTCGTTGTTGATTTTTCTCTTTTTAATGTAACTGCAATATCATTGGTGCCTACGAGATCACGATTACATTCTGATTTGTATGAATGAATGCATACGTTGCACGTAGCTACAGTGTGTTTCAGGTCGGTCCAGCTAGAACTGACACACACCGATGCTGAGATTTTAGACATTTTTTGAGTGAATAATCAGTGTGTGTTAGCAACTATAATGAAATCCCTAACATAAAATATAAGTATGTCTTATTAAGCTTTGCACTACATCATAAAGAACTTCATCACTGTGACAATTATTGTTTACATTATAATGCAGTATTGTCAAACATTACGTGAATGTTTAAACCATCCGTCTTAATGAAGGTGAAATATGAAGGGAAACTTACTGTGAACGCCATCGATGCCTTTCTGTTGTTTTTCTTGTGCTGACACTAAGCAAAGCCTTGTGGCCTTGTTCTTGTGTCTTCATTCAGTGGTCATTATAAAAAAATCAGCAGGTTCATTGTCATTCCAGGCAAAACTTCAAATGTGCAAAAAAGGGCTTCTCTTTTTATTGGTACAAAACTTATAAGGTACTAGTACTTATGCTACAAAGTAGATAGAGCTATTCTTGTTTGCTTTTTTAAATTTTCATACAACTGGGTAGAAAGCAGAGAACTTCAAGTTAATCACGTACTTTTTACAAATGCTGTACAGATTTTATACATCATACGTCATTACATTGTCATACATCTGTAAAGCAGTGGAACAGTACAAAAAAATAAAGCTGCGTTGCACATCAAAGCTTTGAAGTCCTTGTTATTTGATCTCATGTGATTAATTGTTTGGGTAGTTGCACTGGTAATAATCTTCAGATGGCTGTTGTTGTTTTTGCATTTCTCAGATGTGTTCCACAGGGTAAATCTGAACTGCTTGGAGTCATGCGTCTTTGACAGATTATATAGTTATGCAGGTGGCATCCACTCAAGAAGCTGTCATAGGTAATTCAAAGCCTAACTGAAAGCCTCGAGGCATGGGGTTGGGTGTTTTTCAATAAAAAAAAACACAAGTCTTACATTGAAACCAGCATGTTCACCTTAGCTGTGTGGTTTGGATGTGCTTTATTTGGGGCGTTTATAACTTGTTATGGCATCTTGAAAATCAAACCAGTGTTAAATCTGTTAACTCTCTATAGTCTTTTTAATGTTGGGTACAAACATTTTAGTTTGATTGACACTACTGCCAATCACTGATTTTTACTAAAGATTTGGTGGTTAATCATTCATTACTATTGAATTTGACCAATCACGATCGCTGCCAATAAAGAAAAAAAATCACGCATAAATGTTTACGATTACTACTTTTGTGCAAATGCAGCGTTACCAGAGTTTCCCTGACATGTTAACCAACAGGCCCGGAGAGTTACAGAGGTAAGAAGATTTTTTTTTTTTTTCAAAGTCTACATTAAAAACAATTTACTTGCAGTTAAAAAATGCATATGTCTCATTTATCAGCTGTATTGGCCACTTAAACCTGTATGAGGCTCTTCTACAGTGAAGAGGAAAGAGTGCATTTGCAGTCCATCTGAACAGATAGCAGCTCGCATCCTGTTTGTTACATCTGTATATCCACATCATCAGAACATGCAATAGCAAATACCGGCAACAGATATAGACCCTTTAGTCAACTTTTAGTCACAATAAATAAATAAACTTCAGTAATTTTGGTAACAAAAAAAAACTTTTGACGCATCTGAGTATGGACGAGTATTCTCTATTATGTCCAGACTATCTCTCCAACTCATAAATGGAATACGTAGTAGAGTGGAGAGAGAGTCTCCACACTCAGAGAACAAGGGTTACAATGTAACCAACCATTTCCTTGTTTTGGTTTTAAAGGAGCCCTTTGATTGTACAGAACAAATTGCCCTTACAGCACTATTTAAAGTAAGAAAAAAGAAAGATTGCCTAGCAGTATCTCAGTGTGTTGTTTTTTTTTTTGTTTAAATTATTCTGAAGGTTATTATAGTTGGCAGTGGGAGACAAACACCTGTTAGT
>VUQR01009796.1:0-11281 GCA_015108515.1 Hemichromis elongatus | reverse complement strand
TCTTAAATAAAAGAGGAGGGGCTTCTTACCCCTGGCTCCACTATCACCTTGACAACAGGAATGGCTGCCGACTTGAAACCAAAAGCCTAAAGTTAATCCGAGTCATACGAACCAGCAACAAACCATTCACAGGTAAGTGCTGCTGCAAACATCACATATAATCAGTAACCTTTGTTTTATTCAATATCCAAATACATTCAAAACGCTCAGAAGTAACTTTATTAAAAAAAACAACAACAACAGCAACAAAACATCATCACAACTTACTAACAAAAACAAGATCAGCAGTATAAACCTCTCACCACATATTCTTAGCAATAACGCCATAAATAAGATTCATGGGGAAAAATGCAAATACCTGTTGCTCTGCTCAATGTTCAAGCTTTCTGTCACAGGATTTATTCTGTATATTACTATCAAGTTCTATAGTTCAGTTACAGGACGTGTCTTATTTTAAACAGTCATTCAAAAAAAATCAAACAGACACACATCATGACATGGAAAAGGTGGCAAAAAGCTTGAAATCAGTGTTAACATGAGCCACATAAAAGGACAAAGAGTTGCCTTGGAGTAGCAGGATAACAAATTCATTCACAGATTAAGTATGTAAAAAATTTTGAAACAAGATCCCAGTAGATCTAATAAGAATTTATAACTTGCTAACTAATCCATTCTTTTTTTAAACTACAGATTTAATAAAAGATCCTTTTTCACTCTTTTTATTCAAACCATGGTATGTAGACACAAAAACCAATGTCTCCCTTTTTCTGGACAGACTAAATAATTATCAAATGTGTGTCATTAAATAAAGTTAAACCATTACATACTGTTCATATTCCATCCTTTTACGGGACTTTCACGTGTGTTTTCCACATTCACTGAATGGTAAATTAAGTGCTTTTATAATCTTATGACCCAAAGTCCTCTTTTTATATCTCAGCTACTCTCAGTTACTTTAATCTCAGGTTGCTCAGAATAGATGGATTCTGATTTGTTTATTCTATGTTTATTCTCTCACATTCCAGGTGCTTAAGACCTCTGCTCCTGATGTGCACCGTATATGATCACTCCTACATTGTTTAACTATTTCCCTGTTTAAAAGACCAGCAGGTCTCTGCAGGAACCTGGACGAATGTGTTGGGAACACAGTTCTCATGATAGGTCAGTCCCTTCCTTGAACTCTGTCATTACTTTCTCATAAGAAAATACATTTTTACAGTTTCACACTTTCAAGATTTCCTAAAATTATAGTTTTCCTTAACTGATCCACATTGGTGGATCTAAAGTCAATTTGAATAGATAGAAGAGCCTCAGTTTGTATTGTACACAGTTTTGAGTCTTTAGATGACCTAAAAACAGATCAAATCTGACTTGAACAGTAGGTAAGGGTTAAAATGCTCGGGTCAATTATATGTTTTTAAACAACTTTTCCTGTTACAAAGCTGCAAAGACTAATTCATAATGCCTAAAAAAAAAAAAAGACAGCCGCGCCCTTGATTTGCAACGCTAATGCTACAGCAAGGCACTCCTGCAGTGGAAGACACAGCAAGACACGTGCGATAAATGATTACTTACATTGATCTCAGTAATGGCAATGTCAACCACGCTACCCACAACAATTAAGGCATCAAACGTGTTCCATGCATCAGCAAAATAGTTCTGCAAGCACAGGCAACAAAGACACACAGAAAAGAAGAAAGAGAGACAACAAAGCCAGAAAGAAAAGGAAGAAGAGTAGTAAAAAAGAAGTGTGAAAGACAGAAAGAAAAGAGCATCAAAAAGCTGTGCTTTGATATAACAGAGCAAGGCTGAAAAGATTTTCCTGTCTGAGCTTGTGAGACTGCCAACTTTTTATTATTGCTGGCTTAAAGGAATTATAGCTGCCAAAAGCTAACAGCAGATTTTTAAGTTATTAAGCAGATATTTGGCGTGTGGTGCTTATCAACCAATGAGCCCGACAAAGATTTAAAAGAATGTTTCAAGTGTAGACACTGGTCAACACTAATTTAAGGCAGGAAGGTAAGGAAGGAGGAAAGATGTGAAGGGCTGAAAAAAGGAGAGCAGCAGGAGCAGTTGGAGAGCAGGAAGACAGAGTTCTACATACTGAAGTCTTTCTACCTGGCTGAGTATGATGTCGACTACACTGCCAATCACCACCAGAGCATCGAAGACGTTCCAGGCGTCCCCGACATAGCCCTGAATATGGCAGCATGCACAGCCAGCAGGAGGAGAGGGGGGGGAAGGCAGGAGAGGAGGGCGATGCGGGAAAGTATAAGAGGTTACAGTGAGGAGTACAGGAGGGTGACGATAAGAAATCAGTGGAAGAAGGAGATTCGAGCAAAGAGCCCGTGATGGGAGGTAACAGGAAAATGAATAAAGAGGGCTGTCTCAAAAGTGTCTTCAGGTAAAAACTCCAACAATGGTCTTTTTGGGGATACATTTACAAGGGCACCTAAAGAAAAACTCAAGTGGTTTAACTCTAAAAGGGTAACCCGTGTATCTCTTTCCTGTACTGAGCGATGTCTGTCATATTTGAGGCCTGCTTCCAGAACAAAATGCCTGGAAGCAGGTTACTGAGGGTGAGCTCTGCCTACACAGCTTACTAGGACTAGACTTGGAAAAACCTGGGACCTGATCTAATGGTCGTCAAACCGCATCTTTATTAACTTAAGAGGTTTCAAAACTCATCATTAAGGGTTGAGAGGTGGTCATTTACATGGGGGAAAGAGTTAAGGTGCTATTGGTCATCTGCATATAATTTGCTAAAACGCTTAAGTTTCTGCAGGATGGACAATTCTAGATAAAAAAATAAAATAAATCCTAGAGAGGAGAGAAGAGACTTACTCTGGGCTTGAAGGCAATCAGCTTGAGGATCATCTCTACAGTGAAAACACCAGTGAAGACCATGTTCAGGATGTCCATGGCATAATTAAAAAGATGAGACTGACCGTGGTGCTGAAAAGACACAGATACACAGACTAAACACACAAATGTTATGAAACAAAAATGTATTTTAGGTGTATTTGCATGATGACAAAAAGACTGTACATAATTTTAGACTCATTATTTGACAAAATGATAAATCCAATATTTATATGCTACACTATATTGCCAAAAGTATTCACTTGTCTGTCTTCACACACATATATGAACTTGAGTGATTTCCTATTCTTAATCCATACGGTTTAATATGATGTCTGCCCTCCATTTTCACCTATACCAGCTTCAACTCTTCAAGGAGGGCTCCCCACAAGGTTTAGGAGTATTTATGGCAATTTTTGAACATTCTTCCAGTGGCACATTTGTCAGGTCAGACACTGATGTTGGACGAGAAAGCCTGGCTCACAGTCTCCACTGTAATTCATCCTAGAGGTTTTCTACCGGGTTGAAATCAGGACTCTGAGCAGGCCAGCAAGTTCTTCCACACCAAACCCACTCAACATGTGTGCAGTCGTGTTGGAACACCAAGGGGTCATCGCCAAACAAAGTTGGGAGCATGAAATTGTCCAAACTGTCTTGGTATGCTGAAGCATTAAGAGTTCCTTTCACTGGAACTAAGGAGCCAAATCCAACTCCTGAAAAACAACCCCACACCATAATCTACCCTCCACCAGACTTTACACTTGGCACAGTGCAGTCTGACAAGTACTGCTCTCCTGACAACCATCAAACCCAGACTTATTCATGAGACTTCCAAATGGAGAAGTGTGAGTCATCACCCCAAAGTACATCTCCACTGCTCTAGTGCTTTACACTACTACATTCGAAACTTTGCTTTGTGCCTGGTGATATTGGGCTTGGGTGCAGATTCTCAGCCATGGATACCCATTCTATGAAGCTCTCTACACATTGTTCTTGAGTTAATCTAAAGGCCACATGAAGTTTGGAGGTCTGTGTAAAGGAATTTATTTGATTTGTATATTAGTCACATTATTTTATTGTATAAAGTCTTGGTGCCACTGGATTTTAGCATGTCTCACACTCATGCAGTTAGACAGACGGTGGGGGTCTGGTGAGAAAGTTGTGGGGAAGCAGACAACTCCACAGGAAGAGTCTCTAATCTATTCTCCACTGTAAGAGGTAGCAAGGGAGTGTGAACCTTAAGGTGTGAAACAGCTGTGTACTGCCTTTTGTTCCTGTAAGGGGCATTTAAGTGGGAGCCATGCTAGGCTCAGAGAAGAGACTATGCTGACCGTCTGCCCTGCGATCATGCACTCTCTCGACCAAGCTTGGGTTTATGTTCTTTGTTTTGATTAAAGAATGTTAGCTACCACTCACCGCTTGTCTGCAGGTTTTATTTAATGGAAAACATCCACAACATCTGTAACGATTGATTCTACAGAAAATTGATGACCTCCTCACACTATAATGCCACTAACAGCTGATTCTGAAATATTAAGTAGTGAGGAAATTTCATGACGGGACTTGCACGGTAATATGCTGGATTTCACAGACGCGAGAGACCCACAAATGTTTGCAGAAGCAGTATGCATGCCCAGGTACTTGATTTTATACACATATGCCCATACAAGTGATTGGATGATCATTGATTTGAATGAGTGAATCAATACTTTTGGCAACAGAGTGTATGCAGGGATTGGATACCTAGTTCAACTTTACCTAAAGGACTGAATAAAAAGCTCTCACCTGAATGGCCAGGCATAAGGTGTTGAGGATGATTAGGACAAACATGACGTACTCGAAGCCGGTGGAGTTCACCACATACCAGAACTTGTACTGGTAAGGGTTTTTGGGAATGTAGCGCCGAAGAGGGCGAGCTTTAAGAGCATACTCGACACATTGACGCTGCCATGGTGTTGATAGTTTTTTGAGGCAAAAAGAAGCATAGACTCATAAACAAGTAATTAATTATTAGGATATTATTTGGCTATAATATTGCATCATTTCTTCCTGCTTTTAAAATAATCATAAACAGATTAAGACATTCCTACCTGATTTTTGTCCAGCTCACAGTTCTTGTACTCTTTTTCCCCTTGCTCCTGGAATGTAACAATGACAAAACCGACAAAGATGTTCATCATGAAGAAAGCAATGATGATGATGTAGATGATGAAGAAGATGGAGATCTCGATGCGGTAGTTGTAGATAGGGCCCGTGTTCTCCCTGTTGGAGTCGATGGCCTTGTACAGCAGACTGTAGGGACAAAACGGAGACAGAAAGTCAAGATGAGGAGTTACTATCTAATGGCAATAGAGCATTTAGTTTGGAAGAAGCAAAATAACTACCAAGCATTAAATTCCACCTCGCACATAATACTGTACTTACGTGGGCCATCCTTCAAAGGTGGAAACAGTGAAAAGAGCCATCATGGCCATGAGGACATTGTCAAAGTTGAATTCACTGTTATACCAGATCCTCTCCTTTACCATGGGCAGTGCAGTGTCACCATTGTTATAGAGAATATATGTACCCCTGGGATTTAAAGATAATATTAACTACACATGCTGTATGCAGACTGAAAATGCAAGCAAAACCAGCAAAGAATCAAAGATCTCACTTGCACTCATCTGGGCTGGACTTTGCATCATCTGTGCATTGATAAAATTTACCCTTTAAAAAACAAAGCAGATCATGTCAGCTGCAGTGTTGCACAAGACTCCCAAACTTCAGCTTTTTATTGTTTTATGGTAGAAGCATTGATTAATTTAGTAAATAAGAAGAGAAATAACATTACAATCATTTGTGGGCCTGTTTCCCGTGATAGCTCTTTACTGTACCTTGAAAAGTTGCACTCCGATACAAGCGAACATGAACTGCAGCAGAGTGGTGACGATCATGATGTTGCCAATGGTCCTGATGGCCACAAATACACACTGGACCACGTGCTGCAAAGCATACAGTTACAGTGCTATCAGAAATACAGTTTGTGTCACCAACAAAAGCATGTGTTTGCACAAACATGGGTACAAATTCAGATGGACAACTCCCTGTCCATATAGACAGAGATATTTTCACTCTCACCTTGAGTCCCTTAGCTCTGTTGATGGCCCTGAGCGGACGAAGAACTCGCAAAACACGAAGAATTTTCACCACTGAAATAGCGGACGACCTATAGGAACAGAAAAACACCAGGGAATAAAAGTCATAATTTTTAATGGGCATGTCCCCACAGAAGTACCAGGGATTCACATTATTTTCTCCTGAACATGTTAGTATACTGCACTCTAAAGTTTTAGTTGCTGAGCAACTTAACTGTGACAGTCAACAGTCAATAACATGTTAATTCAGTTGTTTTTATTCATGACCGCACAAGAGGTTTAAATTTAATTAGGGCATTTTCCTAATACAGAGGTGGGAAACTCCAGGCTTCAAGGGCCAGTGTCCTGCAGGTTTTAAATGTGATCCAACACACCTGATTTAAATGACTAAATTACCTCCTCAACGTGTCTTGGTTTGCCCCTTGGTGAGATCTAAAACCTGCAGGACACCGGCAATTGAGGCCTGGAGTCCCCTGTTACTACTGATTTAGTTCAGGTAATGTTTAGCAATTCATGAGTGTGCCTTAATTAAGTAGGAAATACAAAACAGGCACGAAGTTTGCTTATTCTGTAAATTCACTAGTGAGTTACTCGCACTTCTCTCACATTGGATGTTACACTGACTTTCTACTAGGGTGGTGGCAGGATAAAGACCGTTTAATGTCCATTCTGACTGAGTCATACATTTCCATTTTCACATGCAGCTGTGCTGGGTAATGTCTAGAAAGGTTCAGGGAAATGTAGTACACGTGTTAAAACAGTAGTTTGACAACACTGGGCAAGTATTTAAACTAATGATCTGAACATAGTTTCTTAATTTTTAATGACGATCACACTTACTCAATGCCAAAAGACACCAGAGACACACCAACGACCAGCAGGTCTAATAGGTTAAAGTAGTTTCTACAGAATGCCCCTTTATGAAGGAATGCTCCAAATGCTGTCATCTGGACAAAGGAGAGAACAGTTAGCTATCAACAATGAGAGGAGGCTCAATCAAGGCAGCAATATGATTGAAAATGCATAATAAATATTTGTTATAGAAAATCTGTTACTGTTGGTCAACATTGTTTCCCAAAAAAATCTTTGCTGATTTGTGCACATCTGTACACATCTGTACACTCACAGTCATTTTGTATGTCAGACATTAGTAAAAATAATAACAGTGCAAAGAAATTCTTAGCAGTTTCTGAGGGCTCTGTGTTGAAATGAATCTAAGGATTAACAAAAGCACTCAAGCTCGGGAAGTGATAACAGGTAAAAGTTTCAATCAATATTTCAAACACCTTTAAATCTAGAAATGTCATTCATGTGCAGTACTGCGCGCGCACACACATTGATGGTATATACAGTACATATAGATGCATTAGGTACAGACACTGCAAAATGTTAACACATGACATGGGGAACATTTTAAAACCACATTCATTTCCTGTACAGATTAAGCAACAAAGTGACCCATAAACAAGGCCCTTTATCTTCTGATGGACTTTCAAGCTTAAGCCATAAAAATGAGATTTTCCTGGTGCAGACATGCAGCGAGCAATGGGGTAAGGTTAGAGACTGATTTGTGAATGTAAAAAATAATAAAACTGTTTCGGATGTTTTTGTGGATTTCTTCAAGCTTTTTATTTGGAAGAACATTTTCCAAAAAAAGCTTCTTATCTGGGTTCACAGTGTCCAATCAAACAGCGTGATTTTAATGCTTGGTGTTAGTTGGAGTTCATCTACAGTCTGGAATATAGCAGACTTAGCAAACATCCTATTATAATGATTGTAGCATATGAGTGCACGTACCCCACCTCCTCCTTAACAGATGGGCCAATCTGAAGAAAACCTTGCACAAACACCGTCACACATACAACAATTATAAACATCTATTACTATAGATGTTCAGTTATTTTAAAAAATTTGTATATATTATGTTTATTTCATACTACTATATTCCATTGTTTGAGTCACCACTAAATACCGAATGAAGAGTTCTGAAATAAGCTCCTTAAATATCACAGACAAATATCTGAACAAACGGTAATTCACTCCAGTAGACTTACAGCGAGTGCTAAGTAAAGCTCTATTTTACATTTTAAATGTTTTTGTCGTTGCATTATGTAAATATTCATATTCATTTAAAATCTAAATGAACTATTATGGAGGCTGCAGTTTGAGGTTTAGTGATCATGGGGTAAATTTATATCCACAGGAGGGTACAATGTGCATTAAAGCTGAGATTAACTGACCGAACAAATCAATAATCGATAAATGCTTGGTGTCCCTTAAATGTCACGGTTACATTTTCAGGTTAAACATGTACAGGTTAGCTTTCAAACTGACCGGGTTTCTATGTTATTAGTTAGCTACATGAATACATACATCATTTTGCTGTTAAGTTTTAATAATTAACCAAGTCTTGACCATTTCACTATGTAGAGTGGTCAGAACAACAGAATAAAATAACATAAGGTCATGAGTGAAGGGAAAAGTGCTGCAGGCTTGGCAAAAACTGCCCGTTGGGTGGATTTTTGTTAGTTAGTGTAATTAAAAATAAAACCATATGAATTTTTAAAAATGCGAGACTCTAATGTTTACTTGTTACTGAGAACGATTTTTTTTATCTGCTGATATTGTTTTAAAAACAATTCTTTTGTAAAAGTGTGAATAAAGTAGACATTTTTGTAATCTTTTGAAAATCAAAAAAGAGAAAACGATAAAAACACAATTTTAGGGAAAAGCCGAACAAGCGGTCATATTCTGGAGAGCCAAAGGTCCATAAACGTGTTGAGGGTTAAAACGGGGAAGTAGGCCGTGATGGAAAAGTGACTGACAGACAAAGAAATTTCTGACGAAAAGGTACGAGCTCCACGTTGACATGTCGGCGCTGTGAGAACAAGACAAGCAGGCGGCCATTCTGACCAGACTAGAGAGACAAGAATGACAAGAGGAAGAATGTGTGCAGCAAGCTTGGAAGTGGTGGGTTGTTGCTGAGCAAAGGCAACAGTTTGAATAGTTTACCTTAATAAAGATCTCAAATGTAAACATACTAGTGAAGACATAGTCTGCATAGTCTAGGATCTGAGGAGGCAATCAGAGTGACATAAGCACGCAGGGTTACTACAGCTCTACTCAGCACAGCACAACACAGCACGCAAAGGACATTTACCTTCAACAGGATCTCAACAGTAAAGATTGCGGTGAAAGCATAGTCAAAATAACCAAGTATCTGAAAAAGGCAATGCACAAGTTCAAGTCATTCCAGGACAACAGCACAGCGAGAGACTTATCAAAAAGTTTTAGCTGTAATTACTGCAAAGGTTAAACACAGATGAAACAGATACGCACATCTAGTGTAGCCAAGAGCTAAGTAGGTTATATTTCAACTGACTAATCACTCGTCAGTGCGTAGTCTCAAATAAATTCTTGTTTGTTAAGAAACGGTGGCGTTACTTCTCTGAAATGCTGAATGCAAACAAAGCTAGGCCATTGTATCTTTTTAGTGTTGGAAGAAGCCATCAGCACTGGTACAAACAGACTATTTAAAACTCCTTGCAGTGACATGCTGTAGCTGCAGACACAAAGGGAAGCCTGCTGGACCTCCTACCAAGCAGAACTATCTGCTTCCAAAGTCTGCACTGAAAACGTATGTAATCACAGCTCGTGGGCAGTTTAACACGATGATACAATCATGTGAAAAAGACATTTTTGATGGGACTCCATGCAGACCTCTGAAAAACTAAGCACACATTTTTTTTTATTCAGTAACTTTTTGAACCCCCTTTACTGAAATAACTTGAAGTAACTGCTTCCTATATGACTGTATTTTCAGCCTCTCACATCACTGTGTGGAGTCATTTTGTTCTGCTCTTCTTTACATCACTGCTTCAGTTGCTTGAGGTTTCATTACGGCACAGCTTCCCTCCACGACATGAGGTCTGGACTTTAGGTCAACACGGCACATTAATTCGCTTCTTTTTCAGGCTTTCTGCTGTAGATTTGCTGCTCCACTTTGATCACTGTCCCGCTGCATGACCCAGTCTCGACAAACCTTTAAGTGTCAGACAGATGGCCTCACATTTGACTCTAGAATACTTTGTTATACAGAGGAGCTCATGGTCAAAACAAAAAATGGTCCAAAACAATGTGTTATGGGGCATTTCTGATCTTCTTGTGGTCTTGAAAACCACAAGACTTCTGGAACAAATTTGTTTGTCAAATGCGGCTTTTCAAACCAAAGCTGTGTTTCCAGGTTCTGTTTAGAAAAGTTTTCTCCCGATAACCTTTCCAAATAAGCCATACCTGTTCATTTTTTTTTCAATTGTACTGTCATGAACTTTAACATTTAACATGTTAACCGAGGCCTGGAGAGGTTTTGTGCAGTTTCTCTGAGCAGTGCACGATTTGAATTTAGGGAGAATTTGCTGCAGCGTTCACCCCTGGCAAGATTATGGCATCATGTTCAGCCAACATCTGTATGCTTCAGACCAGAAAACTGCCAAAACATCTGCTTTTATAGAGGTGCTCACACTTGCTCATGTACAGATAATCAAGTGCATTTGATTAGCAGCGTCTGGCTGCTACTTAACCTCTTAATTCTTATGTAAGTAGTAAGGGTGTACTTAGTTTTTCAGGTAATCAGGAGTACATAGAGTCCTCTTAAAACTCTCTGTTTTTAAACATTTTAATTTCAGAGCCAAATTTAAGACATCATTTTGATTTATCTTTTAATAATTTTCTAGAATTGTGTGAGAAACAGACAAGCTTAAATAACATAATAATTAATAACAATAGTTCTAACTACTTTCAGAACTATTGTTATTGCCAAATCAGTCATTTGACATGTTTTTTGCTATTTTTAAGGAAACATTCTTAAAATACGTGTTTTACAGTGACGTGCAGTCAGGGGAGGCAGGTGAGGCACGGCCTCACCTGTCATCATGGAAATATAAAATTGAAAAATAAATTAAATGGTTATATTTATTCAGTGATTTGTATTTTAAAGTTCTTGTCCATTTAACGTCACCATTTTTAGATTTTTTTTCAAAATCACTGAATTTTCACATTTACCGTTCAAATACTAAGAAGAGACGAGCGGTGAGGCAGCAGCCCGCAGCAGGTGCTGGCATGCTATGCAGTGAGACCGTATTGCTGTCCCTCTGCATGTCGCTATTAAAATGTCGAACACTTTTACTATATGAACTAAATTTCCATATTTTAGCTGGTGTATATAATTCACAGTGTTTTTTTTTTTATCAACAACTGTGTATTCTTGTGCTGAGCGATCATAA